>APFE031083577.1:153014-168415 GCA_000404065.3 Pinus taeda
TTCTCTGCATGAAAGGAACTTTTCTCTGCATGAAAGTCCGTGAACCAAAAAATAACTTTGCTACACTATAATTTATCATCTGAGGTGAGTGGGTTGCCATCAAGTACAACATATGTATCATAATGCCAACAATCTCCCCGTTTGGACTTGATGGAAACAACAACCAATCACTCTCCCCCTTTGACATCAAGGGCAAAGGGGCGGACTACCATACTCCCCCTGAGTACCTGCTGAAAATTCTGGACGAGCTCCCCTTTTGTATATGCGCTGTGCTGAAATGTTGTCTGCAAAAAGATGTTCTACAAGAAAGGACATCACTCCATACATTATAAGTAACCTTCCTATCATCAAGACTTATACATACATCCATCTCCCATCCAAGTGGGAATACACAAGATAGAGAAAACTCATTCATCCCAAGCATAGTGGGGAAACCAAAATAGGTTGTTACATGGCCTTGATATGAAAACAAGTACATGACATAGAGACAAGAACAACTATCAGCAGAATAAGTTCAAAGTATTTCAAGTGGACATGAAATCAAGCTTTCTAAATGGAGACTTAGAAGAAGAAGTGTACATTGAGCAGCCAGATGGATTCATCCTTGGTAATGATCCAAATCTTGTGTGCAGACTAAAGAAGGCTCTATATGGTCTCAAACAGGCTCCAAGGACTTGGTACTATCGTCTGGACAAATACCTTCATCAACAAGGTTTTTCAAAAGGATCAGCAGATAGCAATCTTTATTTGAAAATTGAAAATAACTAATATCTGAATGTTTGAAAGAATGAATTTATAGATTTGCACGCAGGTTTCTGAATAGTGAAGTAGCGTACATCTCTTGATTTATGTTCTAGCTTCTTCTATTTATTGCTAGAGTGTTATGGGTTCAGAAGTGGGGTGTGATTACCGTTATTATGATTTGGGTACACTCGTCAGAGAAGTGTTTATTTTGATTCAGTTTGATTGGTGAAAATATGATTGGTTGATGTAGAAATTCTTGATGTTTGATTGATGTAATTTCTGGATCCAGTCTGAAAATTTATGAAACATGGTCCCTGGAAGTAAGAGAAGGTTGTAGTCTTTTGCAGGTAGCAGCCTGCTACTAGTATCTCAACTAGTACAAGAACTAAAGGGAGAGTAACCAAGGAGAATTCCTTCATCTGCTCTAGGTTCAAACTTGCCAAGATGTTCATCAGTATTTTTGATATAGCATTTGCTTCGAAGAATTTTTAAATATTTTACCGAAGGAGTCTCACCATACCAGGGTTTATGAGGGGTTTGAGTGCTGTTCACCCAGACATTTGTTTTGTTGAGGATAACAACTACACCAAATGCAACTTCACCGCAGAAAGTTGCAAGAGTTCCAGACTGATCAATCATAGCACGAGCGATTTGTTGAATCATTCTGTAAACCCTTTCAACTACTCCATTTTGCTGAGAAGTCCTGGATGTAAAGAATTCTCTTCTTATTCCATGTTCTTCACAAAAATCAAAAAATTCGTTTGAGGTAAACTCCCTCTCTCTATCAGACCTGAGGCATTTAATTTAGTGATCTGATTCGTTTTCACCCAAATCTTTGAAGGATTTTAATTTTTCGAAGGCTTCATCTTTGTGCTCCATCGGTCCTATCCAAACCATCCTTGAATAGTCGTCAATGAATAATATAAAGTATTCTTCTCCCCGAGGCGACCTTTTCCTAGATGGACCACATACATCAGTATGGACAAGCTCAAGTGGCCTGCTAGCTAATCCTTCCTTCTCAAGGAAGTTAGTTCTGGTTTCTTTATCACATGTCATATGTTTTGAACATCCACTCTTGATGTACCATTGATTTTCTTGCCCTTCTACATATAAGGCTATACCACATCTTTCTAGTTGTGGTTCTTTCATTCTCCATGTTTTGATATTTGAGGCTTACTCCTTCTGAGTTGCCTGCCGAAACCTACTCCTGCATTCAGAATCATCATGACCAAAATTATTACAAATAGAACATTCTATTTCATTTTCAAGAGCAGAAAAGTTATTGTAGGTCCTTTTCATGATCCCAGTCATACTCCTCTATTTTTGAGTTTCTATAGTCATGATAGTTTTGTAGGCAACACACTAAGCTGCTTTGTGTCCAAAGTTGTGACAAGAGAAACATTGGCCATTGAAGAAATTCCTGCGATTATCAACCCTGCGGATCGAACGATTGTAGTTTTCATTGACATTCATTCTTGAGGCAAATTGAGAATGATTTACATGTGGTCTGTTATAGATTTTGTTTATCCTTGAAGCAGATCGCCCCTGATTTACTTGGTGATATTTGTTCATTCTTGAAGAAAAATGTCCCTGATTTACCTAGTGAGTAGCATTGTGCCTTCGCTGTTGATTGTCAATTTGTTCACTTCTCCTTGCTGCATCAATATAACTTTTGGAGGTGGATGGCTTCTGTGCTTGAGATGCATCTTCATTATATCCCAGACCTGTCTTGATTAGTGGAGAATGTTGTACTTTGATAATCTCATCTAACGTTTTAGATCCTTTAACAAATCTAAGATTAAGAGCTTTAGTTTTCTCAATCTCTTTCCTAAGTCCCACTATTTCACATTCTATCTTTTCATGATGTTTTTCACTTTCAACCAATTGGAATTGTAGAGTATCAATAATCATATTTTTCTCTTCTAAACAAATTTTGAGTTAGAAATCTCTTCATAAAGACCTTCTTCATCTATAGCATCCATGAAATCATCATCTTCAAAAGCCATTAAAAGTCTATAATTATTACCTTGTTCATCTTCATCACTATTTGAAAATCCATCACTGTCTTCATGAGTGTAATAACTTTTCTTATTTACATTATGTTTCTTGTTCCATCTAACAGGTTCCTTACTTTTATGAGGACACTTGGAAACATAGTGACCGACTCTTCCACAAGCAAAACATTTGAAAGGTAACTTACCTCTAAATTTTCGAGCACCCCATTGAAGGTTCTTGACAAAATTTGATTCTTCCTCTTCTTCTGACATATGTCCCGAGTCATAAGAATCTCATTTTCTTGAGGCATTGAATGAAGCTTCTCTTCTGTCTGATGGTCCCCCTTTCCTCATTTAATAAGCGGTTAGAATTCTGTGTAGTTGCGACATGGTAATTTTCTGTAGATTCTCCTTTTCTTCTATTGCAGAAACTTTTGATTCAAACTTAGAAGACAAATATCTCAGAGCCTTTTCAACCACAAGAGCCTCTTTTATTTCTTCACCCAAAATTTTCATACAATTAACAATCTCATCTATGCATAGGAAAATGTTAGCCACACTTTCATCATTGTACATTCTGAGATTTTCATATTGAATTCTAAGGGTTTGAGGTTTTCTTTTGCGATTTTATACTGCATAATCTTGACGAATTCTGATTGATATAGACATCCTAACAGAGTATTGGCAGCCTTTGCATTAGTTTCAAACTGCTTCTTCTCAGTCGGATCTGTAAGAGTTGCTGATGGAAAAGTGTACCCTGTATCTATGATATCCCAGACTTCTATACCAAGAGATTGAAGATAGGTTGTAAACTCTTACCTTCCAATAGACGAAGTTGGTCCCATCAAAAATTGGTGGCCTGATTGATGCTTCTCTCTCGTAGCTGCTCATGATGATAGATCTTCCTTCAAACGATCAAGCTTCTTCTAAAGGACCCGCTCTGATACCAATTGTTGGAAATAATACTGAGAAGGGGGGTGAATCGGTATTATCTGGTCAATTATTTTCTTTTTGAAACCCAAAACATATATGCTACTTCAGTAAGAGAAAACTGCGTACGTATGCAACTACAGATAAGGAAACCCGCGTAAACCATACAAACTTATAATTTAAAATATTCTACAGATGTTGAACATTAATCTGTGCATCAGGATCATATAAATAGTAACCAGGAAAAAAAAAATATAGCAGAAGACAATCACACACAAGAACACAAGATATAAGGTGGAAACCCAGATTATCAGATTTATAGATCAAGCGCGCCACATATCATAGATAAAAATCATATAGAGATACCACTATTCTAGCCTTAAGATTTTGACCCATCAATAGAACTTATCCTTCTCTTTGCACTCAGGTTCCTTCTTCATTCAGATCCAAATTTGCACCATAACCCAATCACAATATTCCAGATCTAGCACTTTATCAGATATTCAATGATTCAGATGATGCCTTGCAAAATGATCTCCTTCCTCTTTTATAGCCTTAGGCCTTTCACAATACCACAGACCAAAAACCATAACAATTCAATACCATGGACCCAATACTTGGTTTCAACTCTTTTGGATGCAATACCATGGACCAAAACCATAGGATCAAAAACTGTCGGACTAATACCATGAACCAACCATACGATTTCCCATGTGCGTGCGCTTTTCTTTGCATGAAAGTGCGTGAACTTTTCTCTGCATTAAAGTGTGTGAACTTTTCTCTGCATGAAAGGAACTTTTCTCTACATGAAAGTCCGTGAACCAGAAGATAACGTTGCTGCAATATAGTTTATCATCTCAGATGAGTGGGTTTCCATCAAGTACAACATATATATCATAATGCCAAGATGACCATGGTTGAAAATGGTTGATAATGGTTGACCGTCATTGACCATGGCTAACAATGGTTGACGATGGTTCACATATGGTCAATGTTCATATTGAGACAATAATTGTCACAATGTAGTGTTGGATCATGGTTTTCCATGACTGACAATTATTGACCATGGTTGATTTTTATATTGACCATGATAGACCATGGTTGACCATGATTTATTATGCCAAGAGGCGCATTCTACAACCCAATATGACGTGATGTGTAAGTATATCACATCCTCAAAAATTAACAAAAATAATTTTAGCTAAGGTCAGCCAATCTTAAATTATATATAAGTTTGTAACCTTATAAATTGACTAAGATTAACTATTAAAATATAATTGTGTATTTGAATGGATCGTAAATTACCTCATGTTTTCAATTTTTTGTTTATCATATATGTGAATTTGAATGTATCATAAATTTGCCTTTAACAAAAAAATGTACACATTAAATTCGAAATTAAGTAAAATTTTAAACAATTTTACTCTTTACTAAAGTCAATGTAATTTCTTAAATCAAAGGGAAAATATTAATTCAAGAAAAAAAATATAAAGTCTTGCTCCAAACTCTTTTAATATTTCTTTTTGCAGCAAAGATCTCACATAAACATGTAAACATAAACGTAAACATTTAACATGTAATGTTAAAATTTAACATTCTTAATCTAATGTCGGCCCTATTTAAAAACAAATATAATTATTATTAAGTATAAACACAATATAATTTTAAATATAAAGAGGATTACTAACACTCAAAAAACAGATATGACAAATAAATAAAAATATAAATAAATGGGAGGTGTGGTAAATAAATAAAACCTCTTTTTAATTACTCTAGAGGTATGGTAAATAAATCAAAATATAAATAAACTAGTCTTATGGTAAATAAATAAAACCTCCTTTTCTATTTAGTCCATAAACCCCTTTATATTTATGAAAACTCAAAAAAAAAAATTATTTAGGTGAAGCGTGTGGGCCAAATACCATTTTAATAGCATGGTCCAAATATGATACATAAAAAGAGGTATGGTAAATAAATAAAAATATATCAAATATGATTATAAATCAACATCTAATCATATATCAAGTCGATGCGTTAAATACCATGGTAATTGACGTAGGAGCAATCAACTCAATAATATCATTGTATTTTAGTAGACATAGAGGGTCTTGTGTTTTAAGGAAATTGGTTTGATAAGTGTTGAATTAATGTAATTATTTAGGCTTTTCAGAGATTTTTAATGAGAATAGGATTTAATTAAGAATTGTGAGACATACTTGTAAATTTTCTTGAATGTAGGAGAATATGAGAGATTTAGGATAGTTGAGAGATTGAGGAATTTGAGAATTAATTGTAAATCTTAGATTATGAGTTAGTTCATGATTTTGTGGATTGGAGAGGGTCTTAGAGATAAGGAAGATATTTTATGATTTTGTTGAGAGATTTATAGATATAAACTAGGAATTGGTTTTAGAATCCTTTTGTATAAATGTAAGTCTAAAATGAAAAGTCAGAGGTTGGATAGGTTAGATAGGTTAGCTGGTTAGGTAATTAAGCTATTTAGAGTGTGACTCTAAGCCTATGGGCAGATTGTGAAACAGAGGCCACTAATTAGAAGATCAGGCCAAAGAGAGACTGTTATGTAAATACTTGTTTATTAATACAAACAATCAATTCTAAGTTTGAGTGTGTGTTCAAGTATTGAATCATAAATTATGTGCTAATCAAAGGTTTGCATAGTATATGTATGTAGGCGCAGTTCGGAAGAATACAAAGAGAGAAGAATGATGTGGAGGATCATAATGGATCATTGAATCCATTAGAAATATCAAAGTAAAGTCCAAGATTGACCCTGATTTAAGATTATGTGAAGCTAAGCTCAGGAGGGAGTTACGCAATGGAACAACAGAAGGATGAGAAACCCCGAAGTAACCCAAAACCATAGAAAACACTGAAGGAATGGCATAAAAACATCCATAATAATGAGAAGGATGAGAAGTGAAGTGTTGGTGCACAGGATCCATTGGATCTTTACGATCAACAAATAGGATTAAGTCGAAGGGAATGGAGTAGTTAATATCACATCACAACATATATCAGGAGTGAGCGAAGCGGCCTTAAGTAATTTGCAATTGCGATATGCGACATCATTGTTGACCATTGGATCAAATGCTTTGATCAACGGTGGAGGATCATTGTTAAACCCTGCATCTCAATGTTTCATTGGTGAGTGAATTAACTCTCGGCCACAAGCTAGTGCGATGTGTGATATGCGATGTCCGGTGCGATCAATGATTAGATCACATCGCAAGATTCCATGTTAAATTTATCATCCCTAAGACATTGTGATATGCGAAGGTACAATATGCGATAAGAGTGGACCCAAGAAGGTATGGCCATAGTTTATGTTATTTGAAGTCCAGTTATAGTACATCGCATATCACATATGGTGAAGAGTTATATGTTAGTGTGACCAGAGAATCCAATAGCCGATGGATCCAACGGATAAAACCAATGGTGAGGAATCTATGCAAAAAATAGACAATCAGGAGAATATATAAACGTTGTGAATGGTGGACAGTATGATCACATCCCACAAATCGGGAAGTTCCAAAGCCAAGTCCTTAAGAGCCTTTGAAACCTGTGATTACGATTGTGATAAAGCTAAGCCTCGAGAAATGTGTAAAGGCTGAAGAAACGTGGAAAAGGTAAGTTATGTATGCTTGTACAGTATTTCTATTATAGAAGCATTATAATAGAAAGAAAGCGCCAATAGATGGTTTTATGTGGTTAAGCTCAATTATAATCAAAGTTATAAAGTGGGGGTTTGGATATATATGTGGGCAGAAGGATTAATGAAGGTTTATTAGGAGAATAAGTCCCGATGAATGGATATGAATGAAGGGTTGGAGTATAGTGATGGGGGAAGAGAGAGGATTGGAAGGTGTTAGCTCCTGCTGCAGCAGGTATTCATTTTTCATGATTGGCATTTCACAGGCCAAATATGTTGTACTTTGCTTGCTGCAATGCTCCATATTTTCTCAAACAGTCTCCAAATGAAGAAGGTTACTTCAAGTTCATTCAATTGCCTTCAAATTTTGTAAAGTTTTCCTGGTATCGCTACTTCTAGTTAAAGGGAGGTCCAAACAGTTTAATCTTGGTCTCCCTAGGTTTAGATTTCATGTTTTAGAGTATAGAGATTGTAAGTCTGACCAAACAGTTTAATCTTGGCAGACTCTTAGATAGGTAGAGAAACAGAAGAGTCCAATAGTTTAATCTCGGCTCTGGAAGAAATAAGGGTAGTATGTAGATAGGAAAGCATCAAAAGAAAATGTATGATGGGTTTGCAAGTCTAAGTGCACCCCCAAGCAAAAGAAGAAAAAATGCTAGGGCAAGTAAGGCGGTACGGTAGTGCTGAGCTGATTGAATTGCTGACACAGTTCAAGTTTGTAGTATTATCATGCAGAAATAATCAGCAAAGATGTTGTAAGCCAAAAGCTCAATGAGGTATAAATAATCCCCCTCTCTACTTTCCCCAAAATCATTAACTTAACATCCAAAAGAGGTCAAGATCTGCTTGGACACCTCTTAAGTCATCATCTTCATCACTCCGGTTGAGTAAAGATCGCTTTACTCAAAGTTGTTCCATATCTTTCCGAAGTATGGTCCTACCCCGTGCACAGCCTAAGTTCCCCCCGAACTTAGCACCTTTTACATCTCCACACTAACCAACTAACATTATTATGTTAGCTCCCTATGTTTCCCGTCCCCGTATTAATATTAAAATAAATTTCCCTATGTAAAATCCTTCCCCTGGGTTGAAAAATAACCATAGCAAGTCCGGAATTGTTTAGTTTATCAGAACTAAAGCAAAACCCCAACCTCCGAAACCACCTTCCAGATACTATGGACTCCTTCCTAAGTATAAAACTCCCCCGAAGTAGTCGGACCCCTTACGAAACTTCAAAAGCCCTTCACACCCACTTACTTACCTTTTCTCCTCAAAGCCTTTTTCGCATCGCAACCTCGCACTCACACATTCATGCAAAACAATGCCCATCCTTTCCCCGCCGATGCGATATCGTGAAATCGGCGATCGACGATTGCAAGCGCCGAGTGTCCAATCTGTTCACCCCTCCGTCTCCACCGATGAGATATCGCGATATCGCATATCGGCAGTCACAAGCGCCAAATGCCCAACCTAATGATCCCCCTCTTTCCCCGCCGACGCGATATCGCGATATCGCATCGGAGTCTCTTCACCGCAATCCACCCAGTACCTCACCACATCGTGTTGTACCAGGGACCCACTGATGACATCATCCGCTGTACAGCCGACGCAATGCTTACGTCAACAGCCAGAAAAGCTGAAAAAGCTTTGTGCAGAAAGAAAAGTCGCACTTCGGAGCTCCAGATCAAGAAACAGGGGCAGTTTTCGATGCGCGAATATCGCAAAGCACTATTCGTGCATCGCTATGGGAAATAGGCCATTTCGAGGAATCTTCAGGGAATATTCTGATTTTCGAGCCCACTGCGAGCCGAAAAAGCCCGAAAATCACCCAAACGTGCCAAAGGATCCTGTTTGAAGACAACAGCAGATCATTCACAGAGTTTAAAGTGTATCAGATCAAATCAGCAGGCCTCAAGCGTGTCAAAGAGTATCAGTTGACGGCGGAAATCATCAATGTAGCAGCAAAGTGTATCAGAGAATATCTTGAGCAGCGGCCCAAAGCAAGAGAAACTTGAATATCTTCCAGCAGATCCACAAAATTGAGAGTGAAACCACTTGAAGCTCTCAAATCATAATAATTGCACATTCAATTCACACCAAAGCCGAACTGCAGCCCCAAAGCACATTCACTCCAGCAGCACCGCATCTGGTCCCTAAGGGCCACCTCGTCACCTACTCTGATTCAACTGCCCCCAGCGCAACCAAAAATATTTACTTGCATTTATTTCCAGCAGCATTTAGATTTTTGAAGAGTTCTAAGCAGACCTGTCAAGGTCACTTGTAATGATGTCTTTCTGATATTTTGTTTATTAATACCACCCGAAGTGATATTGTAAAGGGTTGGTTGGTTGGTAGTAATAGTTGTTGGTCAGTTTCTTTACAACAATTTTCTCTGAGTAAAGAATCGCACTGTAACTGTTATATTTTTCATAATCAAAGATTGCTGAAAGCATGGATTGCGAAACAACTTGTTGTTTTCTCTTGGCCAAGGAATGATCACGGAATTCCTATGTCTCTGCATGATCCAATAAGTGTTCTTCTTCCCTGTTTATTTTATGCTTTTATCATCCTTTTGCCTTTCTAAGTTACAGGAAAAAAGAATAGCTTAAGATTTGTTTAAATACACCTTAAGTTCAATTCCTGCACTTTTCGATGTTTTCTTCATAAACAGTTATGAGCTAGAATTCTTAAATGCTGTGGTTTACCCTGTTTCTTTCACATATGAGTGCATGTCATTGGAATTCTTAACTACTCCGGGATCCCACTCATCCACTTCTCCCCTTTGTCAGCATGATGAAATGATTCTATTTTGCCTTTCATCCCTGATGTTCATTCCTACTTTCAGCAGCCTCCGAGTATTTGTATCATGGCCGTTGGCTATCCGCTCCGCATCCCCTTGTGACCAAGTAAAACGCTCGCATGCCTCAATCTGTGGACTCCATGCCATGGTTCAAAACTTATAACACTTTACTGTGCCTCTTTACTCAAGAATCCTACCTTCCTCCCAATCACAGTCAACATTCCCTTGAAGTTAGAAAGCTAGCCTAAAATCATCAACTAAGGTTGAATCTAGATCAACTAAAGTTGAATCTAAAGGAGAGAGCCCTCTCCGATTGCAGGTGGGCTAGAACCTGGAATCAGAAGATTGGTTTTTGGTTACCTCGGCCATATCCCTAATAGGAGCCTGGGGACAACCTGAGTGATAACATAATGGTGACTCTGCTGGGGGCCTCCTCAGATAAATCAATGCAATCAATCTGCAGCTCTACAGTGGAAGAAACCGACTTGTAAAAGCCTCGGTCGACCTGTATCTGCGCGCACCATTGGGGATTCAAGCACACGGTTCATCTTTAAACCCCAATGGAGGAAGTGCTCCTATTTTTGAAGGCTTGTCATGTTTAGTTCTGATCTTTGATGGTGGACAGAGATCAAGCACTTCAAAGTCCATACATCCACCTGGCGACTCCACTTCAATTTCAATCAAAGGCTCCACTGAGGAATGAACCAAATGTTACAGCCAAGTGCCCCATGCATTAACAACAAAAGAGAATGACCGAATCTTGGGAAGAACTTCCGATAGAAGAAGCTTTAGAAAAATGCAGAGAAAGTTTATCAAAGTTTGAGCTCGATGATAGATTTTTCAGAAAGGTATTGTCAACAATACCGGGCGGCCGGAATAAATTGTTCCTTGAGTTTGTTGTGCAAAAATATGAGAATGAAATTTAACTCTTGGGAGCTCAAATTCAGGCTTATGATTTTCGCAACCCTCAAGAGTTTTTCCAAAATCTTCCTCCTCTAGTTCAACGGGAAATAGTGTTGTCTCCTGAATTACAGTTTTAGTATGATCTGGGTTCCAAGGGAAAGACAGAAGGATCAACAGCTAGGGTCATTACCGACGATGTAACTGATCCTTCCACCCCAAAGAACCCGGAATCATACCTAAGCTTCCAAGCCCATATTCAGGAGGGAACGCTATTGCTTGAGGACCTGAGGATTCTGTGTGATCTGAGATCCAAGGGAAAGACAGAAGGATCATATGTTAGGCTCATTACCAAAGATGCAGCTGCTCCCCTCGACCCGGAAGATCCCAAATCATGCCGAAGTCTCCCGTCCTCAACTAAGGAGAAGATGCTGCCACCTGCTGATTCACAGACTCTACATGATTCTATTGAAGATTCAAATGAAGTAGAGGAAGTTCTCTCACAGGGTAAGTTCATTGATCCAATCGCAGATTACATGGAACTTTGGCTTAACAAATTTTTGCTAACATGTTCTCTCAGTGAAGACCGTAAGCTTCAGCAACAAGAAATGGAGGCCACAAATTTGGTTGTAAAAGCATATGCCCGGATGATGCTTTTGCATTCAGAAACGATCAGTCAGCAAGATTATCACGTTTCACAGTTGCTTAAATGGCTGCACTGGTTATTTGATTTTACCTAACGACAAAGCAGTTGCTAGTTAGGGTAGGTAGGTAGAGGAAATAAAGCGACCGAAGGAAATAAATTTTTGTAGAGGACAACAAGAAACTAAAAATCGAGGCGTTCTGGCATTCTGTTCTTGACTTCCCGCAAGGAGAAGCCATCCCCAAGTGGAGCCACTGTTAGCTCCTGCTGCAGCAGGTATTCATTTTTCATGATTGGCATTTCATAGGCCAAATATGTTGTACTTTGCTTGTTGCAATGCTCCATATTTGCTCAAACAGTCTCCAAATGAAGAAGGCTACTTCAAGTTCATTCAATTGCCTTCAAATTTTGTTAAGTTATCCCAGTATCGCTACTTTTAGTTAAAGGGAGGTCCAAACAGTTTAATCTTGGTCTCCCTAGGTTTAAATTTCCTGTTTTTAGAATATAGAGATTGTAAGTCTGGACCAAACAGTGTTAATCTTGGCAGGACTCTTAGATAGTTCAGAGCAACAGAAGAGTCCAACAGTTATAATATGGGCTCTGGAAGAAATAAGGGTAGTATGTAGATAGGAAAGCATCAAAAGAAAATGTATGATGGGTTTGCAAGTCTAAGTGCACCCCCGAGCAAAAGAAGAGAAAATGCTAGGCAAGTAGGCTGGGTAGGTAGTGCTGAGGTTGATTGAATTGCTGACAAGTTCCAAGTTTGCAGGTATCATATCATGTAGAACATAATCAACAAAGATTTGTAAGCAAAAGGCTCAAATGAGGTATAACTAACTCCCCTTCTCTGCTTTCCCCCGATCATTAACTAACATCCCCAAAAATAGGTCAAGATCTGCTTGACACCTCTTAAGTTCATCATCTTCATCACTCCGGTTGAGTAAAGATCTGCTTTACTCAAAGTTGTTCCATATCTTCTCCCGAAGTATGGTCCTACCCCCTGCAACAGCCTAAGTTCCACCCGAACTTAGTGCTTTTTTACCATCTCCACACTAACCACTAACATTATTATGTAGCTCCCTATGTTTCTCGTCCCCATATTAATATTAAGTAAATTCCCCTATGTAATATCCCTTCCCCTGGTTGAAAAATAACCATAGCAAGTCCCGTGAATTGTTTAGTTTATCAGAAACTAAGCAACAACGCCAACCTCCGAAACCACCCTCCAGATACTATGGACTCCTTCCTAAGTATAAAACTCCCCCGAAGTAGTCGGACCCCTTCCGAAACTTCAAAAGCCCTTCACACCCACTTACTTACCTTTTCTCCTCAAAGCCGTTTTCGCATCGCAACCTTGCACTCACACATTCATGCAAAACAATGCCCATCCTTTCCCCGCCGATGCGATATCGCGAAATCGGCGATCGACGATCACAAGCGCCGAGTGTCCAATCTGTTCACCCCTCTGTCTCCGCCAATGCGATATCGCGATATCGTATATCGGCAGTCGCAAGCGCCAAATGCACAACCCAATGATCCCCCTCTTTCCCCACCGACGCGATATCGCGATATCGCATCGGAGTCTCTTCACTTCAATCCACCCAGTACCTCACCACATCGCGCTGTACCAGGGACCCACTGATGACATCATCTGCCGTACAACCGACGCAATGCTTACGTCAGCAGCCAAAAAAGCCGAAAAAGCTTCGCGCAGAAAGAAAAGTCGCACTTCGGAGCTCCAGATCAAGAAAGAGAGGCAGTTTTCGATGCGCGAGTAGCGCGAAGCGCTATTCGCGCATCGCTACGGGAAATAGGCCATTTCGAGGAATCTTCAGGGAACCTTCTGATTGCCGAGCCCACTACGAGCCGAAAAAGCCCGAAAATCGCCCAAATGTGCCAAAGGATCCGGTTTGAAGACAACAGCAGATCATTCACAGAGTTTAAAGTGTATCAGATCAAATCAGCAGGCCTCAAGCGTGTCAAAGAGTATCAGTTGACGGTGGAAATCATCAATGTAGCGGTAAAGTGTATCAGAGAATATCTTGAGTAGCGGCCCAAAGTAAGAGAAACTTGAATATCTTCCAACAGATCCACAGTAGGAGAGCGAAACCACTTGAAGCTCTCAAATCATAATAATTGCACATTCAATTCGCACCAAAGCCGAACTGCAGCCCCAAAGCACATTCACTCCAGTAGCACCGCATCTGGTCCCCAAGGGCCACCTCGTCACCTGTTCCGATTCAACTGCCCCCAGCGCAGCCAAAAAGATTTACTTGCATTTATTTCCAGCAGCATTTAGATTTTTGAAGAGTTCTAAGCAGACCTATCAAGGTCACTTGTAATGATGTCTTTCTGATATTTTGTTTATAAATACCACCCGTAGCAATATTATAAAGGGTTGGTTGGTTGGTAGTAGTAGTTGTTGGTTAGTTTCTTTCCAGCAATTTTCTCTAAGTAAAGACTCGCACTGTAACTGTTATATTTTTCATAATCAAAGATTGCTGAAAGCATGGATTACGAAACAACTTGTTGTTTTCTCTTGGCCAAGGAATGATCACGGAATTCCTATGTCTCTGCATGACCCAATAAGTGTTCTTCTTCCCTGTTTATTTTATGCTTTTATCATATTTCCGCCTTTCTAAGTTGCAGGAGAAAAGAATAGCTTAAGATTTGTTTAAATACACCTTAAGTTCAATTCCTGCACTTTTCGATGTTTTCTTTAGAAACAGTTTTGAGCTAGAATTCTTAAATGCTCTGGTTTACCCTGTTTCTTTCACGTATGAGTGCATGTATTTGGAACTCTTAACTGCTCCGGGATCCCACTCATCCACTTCTCCCCTTTGTCAGCATGATGAAATGATTCTCTTTTGCCTTTCATCCCTGATGTTCATTCCGTACTTTCAGCAGCCTGAGTATTGTATCTTGCGTGGCTATCCCGCTCCGTATCCCCTTGTGACCAAGAGAATGCTCGCATGCCTCAATCTGTGACTCCATGCCCAATGGTTCAAAACTTATAACACTTTATTGTGCCTCTTTACTCAAGAATCCTACATTCCTCCCAATCACAGTCAACATTCCCTTAAAGTCAGAAAGCTAGCCTAAAATCATCAACTAAGGTTGAATCTAGATCAACTAAGGTTGAATCTAAAGGAGAGAGCCCTCTCCGATTTCAGGTGGGCTAGAACCTGCAATCATAAGATTGGTTTGTGGTTACCTCGGCAGTATCCCTAATGGGAGCCTAGGGACAACCTGAGTGATAACAGAAGGCAAAGAGGGAGAGAGAGATGGAGGAAGAGAGAGGGAGGTATGAGAGAAAGGGTGGGATAAGAAGGACGAGAGAGAGGAGGAGAGAGGGAGGGATAAAGAGATGGAGTTGGAGTGGGAGAGAGTGAGGGAAGAAAAATGTCATATATACTGAGAATTAGAGAGAGAGAGGGACTGATAAGGGATACATGGAAAGAAAGTGTGCATGTTTGCAGGTGAGATAAAGAGACAAAGAAGGATAGATGGGGAGAAGGGGGAGAAAAGGAGAGAGAAGGAGAGATGGAGGGATAGAGTAACAAATTTGGAGGATAAAGACACACACACACACACACACACACACACACACACACAGAGATGGGAGAGAAATGGAGAGAGAGGAAGGAAGAGAGAGGATGTTAAAGAGAGGAGTGAGGGAAGGAAAGAGAGATGAAGCTTAAAGGGGAGGGAGAGGGAGGT
>APFE031083577.1:193077-219211 GCA_000404065.3 Pinus taeda
TATCTTATGTGATAACACAAGTGCAATCAGCATCTCAAAGAATCCTGTCATGCATTCAAAAACCAAGCACATACCAATCAAGTATCATTTTCTCCGGAACAAGTGCTTGAACAAAAGGTCAAGTTGGAGTATGTTCCTTCTAAGGAACAAGTTGCTGATATTCTCACCAAACCATTGCCCAGGGAGACTTTTGAATACCTCAGGCAAAAGCTGGGGGTTGTTGATGCATCATCTTATTGTTGAGACTTTTCTGATTGTTGGTTGTACGCATGATTCATCTGGGGTATATGCGTACATGTGCTGGGTTGCGGCACAGGTTCAGGGGGAGAATATAAGGCATTGTTGGCATTATGGAGGATGTACAAAAGGAGATCATGGGAGCTGGTCTGAATATAACTGCAATATGTCTCTATCTATTTCTTGGTCATTAATGGTGTCTGGTAGATTATGGTTTTTCTTTGCAGATCTGGTTCATATTCAGGGGAAGCATGTTCTTAGGGGGAGCATAACCCTTTGCCCTTGATGTCAAAGGGGGAGAATGTCACTGAAGTTTTTGAGGTTTCCATCAAGTCCAAAGGGGGAGATTGTTGGCATTATGTTTCTGGTATGGTTATATGTTACAGATGTTGTACTTGATGGCAACACCCATGGAAAGGCTCTCAAAATGATGAAAATTAAGAAGTACGCAGGAGAACAGTTCAGAAGATGTGTACCTGTAGGTACGCTGTGCAGGGACAGCATCCAGACATGCAGGTTACCCATTCATGAGGTGCGTACCCCTAGTGCACACATTTCAAGGCAGTAAAGCGCACACACGTGGGGTTCCTTATGTTTTACCCTTGGTTTTTAGCCGACAATATTGTGTTATCATGGTTTTGGCCCATGGTATTGTTTTATTTTATTATTATTATTGAGCCCCATGATCCTTGATTTGAGGAAGAGCTTGCCTATATAAAGCAAAGGATCTCATTTGGCTTAGGTATGCTTTTGGGTTGAATATCTTAAGATCTGAAATATTGGGTTATTGTTTCAAAAAGCTTGATCTATATGAAAGTGAAGTGGAAAACGAATTTGTGAAGGGTGATCTCCTGAGTGCTTGATCAGATCTGGGCATCCGTCTAACTGTAGCACACTGGTGATCTGTAAAACCAACCCTAATCTGATGTACGCAGGTGTTTAACGGTGCCTTTGCGTAGGTACGCAGAGCAGAAGAAGGCGAGCTCCGTGGGTACGCAGAGCAGAAGACGGGTGACTGCGTGGGTACACAGAGCAAAAACGGGCGAACTGCGTGGGTGCACAGAGCCGCAGTGGTTTAGGTGCGTACGCACAGGAAGAGTACGCGGCGCGACATTGTCTTTGGGTGCGTACCTACTGTGGGAGTACGCGATGGGATAGTGCATTTGGGTGCATACTGTACGCAGCGAGACAGAAGAAGCAGTGCGTGGGCACGAAGTGCAGCAGAAGGAGATCTGCGGGTATACGCAGAGAAGTAGAGGGTGAAGTGCGTACCGACGCAGGCCGAAGAAAGGAAAGTTGCATATATATTTCAGGACTATCTGTTGACTGAATTTTTCTGTTGATAAGGTGTTCTGGGTTCAGTTATCTTATTTTGATTTGGTTACTGCAGCTGACTGTAATTTATATGTACTTGATGATCATTTGATGTATATGGATCTAGTTTGAAAATTTATGAAAAGTGGTCCTTGTAAGAAAAGAAGTAGGGGGTGTAGCTCCCTTCCAGGAGAGACTGGAAAACGAGAGAGAGTTGTAGCTCTCTGCAGGTTGCAGCCTGCGTACTGGTAAAGGACTGCACCAGTACAAGACCATTGTAAAAGGAGTTTCTAATTTGGAAGAAGATAGAGACATATTGCAGCAGGTGGTTTTCACCCACATTGGGTTTCCACCTTATATCTGGTGTTCTTTGATGTGACTGTCTGTTTTTCTTGTTCATGCTCATTATTTTATGGTACTGATATGCAAAAATAATTCAATATAAATAAGGAAGATTTGGTAAAAGAACTAGATAATACTGATTCACCCCCCCCCCCACCTCTCAGTATTATTTTCAACAAAAAGTCCAAAAAATAGAGTATGAAAATAAAGTCATTTTCAAAACATTATGAAAGTGGGTTTGACAAAATTAAAATTTAAAAGTTCGATGTATAAAACATGTCTCCAAATGCTTAAAGCTCATTTTCACTCCAAGATCAAAGAGAAAGCAAAGCAAGGTTGTTGTGGTGCGCAAGTAAGAAATTTGGGTAAAAATCACTCCAAGTTGCTCGGCGCAGCGCATTAGGTAGGAGGCGCGACAGACATACCAGAGGCAGTGCACTGGGCCTCAGACTCCAGTTCTATTTTGCACGGGCGCGACGCATACGCTGGGCACGACGCATTGGGTTGGATGCATTGCGCACATAGCCAGAGAGCTCGAAAACTGTCAGAACTCGATCCAATCGCCCAAGACGCATGTATTTGTGTTGGTACAAGTAGGTAGAGCCTCCATCATTGTTTTTTATCCAAGTTTGGTGCTTGCTTCATGGGAGTTGATGAATGGTGAATGTTTAAAGAAATCAAACCCTACCATTTGAAATTCCTCAAAGAAAATTGCTACCTAGGATTTTTATTGACTCTTTTGCTACCAAGTCAATCCTTTAAATTCCGCCATCACTCCCTTACCCAAATTTTCATTGATTTCATTATTCCCTAAGTTCCCCTACCCCCTAAATTCACTAATCCCCTATCCCAAGTTCCCTTACCCAAAATCCCAAATGCACTAAACCTTAGTCTAATACTTAAAATCCCAAACCCTAGCCCCTCCTAAATCATTGCCTAATTTCCTATTTCTCTAAATTCCCCCTCCACACTCCCTCATTTCACTATTTTCCCTTGGTGGAAGAGGTCAAACACATCACCGAAGATAGTTCAAGACAATTTAACATATCAACACCTAATTCTCCAAGATATTTTATCTACCAGCAGCCATGGCATCTGATCCTTCATATGATTATGAAGAGGAAACCCACAGTGACTCACCTACAGAGGGACATGCACCTAGAAGGCCTAATAAAGGTGGAAAACACATTAGAGAAGAACCAACCACCCTTGCTGAATTACAAGCCTGCCCTCTTGCCATCTTTTGTTTTCAAGGACAGTCCTGCTACGGGTTTTGTGAGAAAGTTGCTAGCATCAGTTTCATCATGAGTTGGTCGGCTTATTTGTGTTGCATTTACATGATGGCCAAGATATTCTAGGTGGTGTCACTTTCACATTAACACCAGAATTCATTTCACTAGCAACCGTCTTTCCCAACATCGGAGAACAATGGAACAAGAGGCAACAAATTGACCGACAACATTATGAACCGTACATCAAGCCCAGCTTTTTGAGACAGCTCAAGAGAGTGTTTCCTTTTTGGTACCTCAAAGATGAATATGCTCCTTTAATGAAATTGATCATGAAGTATTTCAGCTGTGAGGGCTGGTTCTCCTGTTTATATGCTTATCATATCAGGTTGCTCATGCATTTCACCAGGTTATGGATGATGAACATCCCTTACCTCATGTGCCAAAATATTGAAAGGATGACGACTCTAGTGCAGCACAAAACTCCCCAGTAGCAGTTCAACAATATTTACCATTTTGCTCTCATCAATATTATGGTCATCGATTAGCCTGGCTTCCAAGGTATCTCTTGGGAGGACTTCATCTCGCATGAGTTTTTCACAGCTCCTCGGGGATCATCAGAGGCTTTACATGAGAGAGGTGGACCTTCTTACCAGCATGAGGGTCATGACACACAGGATGTCAGTATGCCGATGTTTATTACTTATCATAAGGGCACCAAGCAGTTGTTCGTAGCAGCAAAGTGAGTGTTATCTCCACCTGTTGTGGAAGGGGAATCACTTCCAACATGAGCTCTACAGGTTCAGCACAAAGGCAAGAGGCCAATGCAGGATGAGGGGCCTTCAGGTGAGTGGGAATTTATTCTTATTGAGGATGATGATACAGACATGGGCCTGCAAAGCACAAGTCTCAAAGAGATCATCCAAGAGTAGCAGACAGACATCAAGGCCTTGTCCCTCAACTTGGAGAGAGATAAGTGGATCATAAAATACTTGGATTAGAGGAATAAGTAGCTTGAATATCAACACACAATCATGGAGTTACAAAACATCAGGGAGAACCGCCAAGCTGCCAAAAGAAGGAGGGTGGAGTTTACTTCACTAGAGCAAGAGATCAATGCTAATAGGGAGTCTTGGCTCGAGAGAGTCAAAATCCATTTAGAGAGATTGTTGGAGAAGGCCAACAAGGACAAGAGGTTGTTGAGACATATGGTTTTTCACTACATGGCGAGGAACAAAGTTTAGAAGGCCCGAATCAGGAATTTAAAGGCAAAATTGAAGAAGGCATCGAAGAGGCAAAAGTAGCATGATCGACTTCGGATTTTGGATGAGTCTTCCTTGGCCCAACATAACTATTAATAGAGAAGGCTCAACCAAAATTTCAAGAAATTTGGGGCATTTTTAACATTTTGACAAATTTTGGCACAAGAAAACAGGAAATTCTGCCCCATGAGCCGTGCCACATGGCGCTCGCTTTTGCTAGGAGGCTCCGAATTGAAAAAACGCAGCATTTTTAGATTTGGATTGAAAGATTATGCTTGCTTGTTCATGGCCAAGAACTTTGGGCATATTTTGAGCCCTTGGAAAGGTATAAAACACTCAAAAAATTGACCTCACTGCCCCTATTTTGACACACAGGAAGCAACCTTGGGAGATTTGAGTTTTGATAGTGGAAATGAAGGCCAGATTGAACAATTCCACTTGGGTTGGAAAGTATACAGGTAGGCCTTTCCAACATGCATACATGGAGTGAATTTGGACATCAGGGATGCCTTCAAAGGTGGGTCCAAACAGGCACGGCACATAGAGAATTAGGCATGGCGCATAGAGGAAAAATTGCCAGTTTGACCAAGTTTTGCTCTGTTTTTCCCCTATTTTTGGCCAGTTTGACTTTTTCACTTTCTTAATGTCAAATTGTAATGTAATTTAATGTACATGGATGGATCACGATGTAAATATGTCAAATTTTCACTTGGTTAGGTAGATTCATAAGTTAAAAAGTTGTTTGAAACTGAATGAATCAGTTCCCTTGTTTCTAGAGGCATGATGTTTCATTGCCTGATTTCTAGTTCTTAGTTTAGGATTAGTTGAATCATCTCCTAAACATGTGAGATCGACCCCTAGAGGAAATGATGAGATATGATTTGTCTATATTATGTATTTTCTAGTCATTAGCATGGTTGGACTCTTGAGAAAGTAAGTAGCTTCATTGTATCATATTAGTATTTTGGCTAAGGAATTCAGAGTAGGGTTTGTAGTACTCTTTGGGATCCCTGTGGCATTTGTTTTGGTACAATGCTCTCTTATGTATTTGTGAATTTATTCATGTCTTATATGTATCATTTCTCATTATTTCTTCTCAGCTAAACAAACAACAGTGTAAGTAGAATACATTGAAAATTGCAGTGCTCTACTTGATGTTTGCTTTAGTCTTTTGATGTTTTCCGCTGTTTGGAGAGGATCCATGGCTTCTTTTTCCCTCTTCAAATCCTCCTCTATCTGATCCATCCATCTCATTTGATCTAGAGTGCCAAATACAATTGCCTACCTCGCCCCATTGAGACCCTTGCAAGACTGAACCTCATTCCTTGAACCCAAAATCTACTTGTCCTTAGAGCCCACAAACACAACATTTTATTCAATCAAACTCCCTTACATCGATACCTAGCCTAAGATCAGTAATCAAATCAGTCATCTCAAGCCTTTAGTGAGCATAATTAGCTGAGATTGACCCAGAGAGATCCCTCTCCTAACCTCGTAGGGCTAGCTACCAGGCTGAGCGTGGTTTGACGTTGGCACTGGATCCTACCTTTCCAGCCTGAGGTAAATTGAGGCTCTAACATAGTGACGACCATACTGGGAAATATTTTTTTTTTGTTATTATTCTTTGTTTTTAAAATGCAGACGGAGTCTGAAGATTAGCCAAGTATCCTTCAAAACACTTTTTTAGCGCAAGTAGATAAACGTTACTTCAGTCAATCTCTGGTCTAGTCTTACAAACAAAATATCTAACCTGCAAATCGCCCCAGTACATGTAATCAATTTTAGATCTGATTGTTGAAGGTGGACAATGATCAGACACAGGAAGGCTGAAATCATTCACCCGGTGACTCCAGTGTTGAAAAATCCCAAGGGTTAGAATTTTATGGCGACTCTACTCTTCAAGAACTAGTAGCCTGAAGAATCTCTTGGGGAATTCATTGTTATCAAAATGGTTTCGCTAGATTGAAGGTATGCTCCCATGAGCCAAGATCACATTCTAGGTTTTCCAAATAAAATTCCTAAGGTAGACTGGTAAAGGAATTTGGCTACGTTAAGATGATGATAGGAAGGATACTGCTTTACATCTGGTTAGATTTCACATACATATTCGCAAGTTGAAGGTTGATTTTCCTGAAGATTGCTTCATGAAGATATTCATGGCCACTCTTGAAGGTGAAGCCCGATCTTGGTATGAAAGTTTGCCGCCTGCTTGTATTTACCGTTTAAAGGATTTTCATGCCATGTTCTTTGAAAGGTATAAAGAACCTTATCCATCATTAAATTTAGTTCAGAACTGTTGTAGCCATGTTCATAGTTTTATTGAAAATCTTGAAAAGGTTTATGAAGATGATGACTTCATGGATGATGAGATCATGGAAGCCCTGTATGAAAGTCCATTTCAACAACATGAAGAGCGCTTAGAAGATACTCATCAAGATGCTCAAGAAACTTAGCAGCCAGATCAAGATATTAGCACAGTGGAAAATGATGAAAGAGAAGGTTTTATTTCAGATCTATCCATAGAAGAAGACAGTATGCAGGAAAGTCAAGTTTCAATTTCAGAATGTGATAAATTTAAGTCAGCTATTTCAAATCTAGATTCAGATCATGATGATGAAGACAACCTTGTTGCGAATCCCATGAAGGAGAGCTCTGCCATTGAGATCATCTAGAATGAAGAAGACAAAATTACTTACCCAAGCCTTCATGAGGAGGTAATCTAGTCATTTCATGAAAAACACGATGAGATATTTGTTGAAGTAAGTGAAAAAACTTCTTTCAATAACTCAGTGATAAATGATAATTTGATTTCCATGTCATATGAGGATGATCAACAATGTTTTCAAAGTTCAGAAGACCAGGGAATTAAGGACTTCCATTCAGGTTTTTCATGTTTTGAAATGTTATTTCAAGAAGACAATAATTGCTTGAGCAAAGGAAAACAAAATGTATTATCTCCTCTGTTTGAACATGAAATAGATCTACTCCTGAAAGGTTAGGTTCTAGCCCAAGATAATGCAGATTTGCAGTGCACACATGGTCAAGAAAGTGTTGGTGAAATTTCTTCCTCCTTTGAAAATGATGACAGTCTTGTAATTAGCTTTATAGACGAAAAAACTTATAATATTTTCTTTCATGAAAATTATAAGGTTGACATGTTTGATAATCTTGAAGATTGTTTTCTGTTTAAGAATGACGTAAACCATGAAATTGAGAAATATGTGCCTGAGAGAGACAATATGCTAGAATTTCTCATGCTCGAGGAATTTGCAACTGACAGTCGGATGGTAGAAGCTTATACCTCTCTATGCCTTCCTATCACTTAGCAACCAGTTGTTCTTTCCGATCAAAATGAAGGGAGTACTTGTATTTTTGTTGCTGGATCTCAAGACAAGCTAGTGCTTCAGGACTTTCAAGATCCTTTTGACATTCTTTTGCAAGCATTAGAAAAGATACATGTTGCTTGGTTCATTATCATAAGCCTTAGTTTCAGTGGTTATTGTGAGTTTCCTACATGTACATCATTCTACCAACTCAATCAAAGTGAGAGAAGAATTTCAGTATGTAGCCATCTAATAGATTGGTTACATTGGAAGGCCCACTTCACATGATTGTACATATTTAATGAGTAGGGAGGTGGTTGTCATCCTCATTTGAAACCCTCAAATCTTGATGGTCTACTTCCATTTAAAAGCTTTGTAAGTACTTGTTTTAGTTAAGTCAGTCTTGAGTCATTTTTTGTTTCAGCCAGTTTAAAGATAGTTTCAGTTGAATGTCCAATTTCAGCTTTTGAGAGTCTTGTTTCAGTTTTGGATTAGTCAGTTCAACTATGAGTCTTGAGTCAAAAGTTTGGTTTTGGTTTGTCGAAGTTATTGAATCCATTGCCCAATGAACAAAGGCACTGCCTGCTTTACCAGAGATCTATAGTTCTTGGCACCTCCAAGGAGCTACCATCCCCATTGGAGCCAATGTTAGTGTCGGTATCTTCATCCCTCCATCAAAGATCAAATCCTCTTGTTTCATTTCATATCATGTGTCCCTCCTATTCATTTGCATTCCATTAGGCACATGGATCATCTGATGGTAGTGGCTTTCCAACAGTTTCCCTCATTGTCATTTACCTGCTGGTTCATGTTTGATCATTAAAAAACATATACAGTCACCTTTTTTATCTTTAAGATTGCAAAGATCCATTTAGGGTTTCATTAGGGTTTCATAAAAAAATGTTTCAAAGCACCCAATAACCCCCAGCAGGCACATGAGGAGGTTAGAGAATGAATAAATTTATCATCAAATGCTCAACAATGTGTTTTTCCTCAAAACTCTGTTTTGAGGAAAAAAACAGAGTATTTAGCTTTTATTGTACAAAAATCATGAAATTTTGTTATCTTCATTGTATATCACTCCATCTGCAACCCTCGTTTCTTTCCTTAGCCCCAATAGCTCCAACACCTGCAAAACAAGCAGAGCCCAGGTCTTTTAATTCATCACCAAGTTCAAATGAAGTGAAAAAGTCCAAAAAACAGAGTATGAAAATAAAGTCATTTGCAAGACATTATGAAAGTGGGTTTGAAAAAATTAAAATTTAAAAGCTCCATGTATAAAACATGTCTCCAAATGTTTAAAGCTCATTTTCACTCCAAGATCAAAGAGAAAGCAAAGCAAGGTTATTGTGGTGAGCAAGTAATAAATTTGGGTGAAAATCGCTCCAAGTTGCTCGGTGCGGCGCATTAGGTAGGATGTCTGGTGCACATACTAGGCACGGAGCACTGGGCCTCAGACTCCAGTTCTATTTTTCATGGGCGCGGTGCATACGCTGGGCACGATGCATTCGGCTGGATGCACAACGCACATAGCCAGAGAGCTCGAAAACTGCTAGAACTCGCTCTAATTACCCAAAACACATGGATTTGTCTTGGTACAAGTAGGTAGAGCCTCCATCATTGTTTTTTATCCAATTTTGGTTCTTGTTTCATGGTGGTGGATGAATGGTGAATTTTTAAAGAAAGCAAACCCTAGCATTTGAAATGCCTCAAAGAAAATTTTTGCCTAGGGTTTTGATTGATTGTTTTGCTACCAAGTCAATCCTTTAAATTCCCCCATCACTCCCTTACCCATCTTTTCATTGATTTCATTATTCCCTAACTTCCCTTTCCCCCTAAATTCACTAATCCCCTATCCCAAGTTCCCTTTCCCAAAATCCCAAATGCACTAAACCCTACTCTCATACTGAAAATGCCAAACCCTAGCCCCTCCTAAATCATTCCCTAATTCCCTATTTCTCTAAATTACCCCTCTAGAATCCCTCATTTCACTATTTTCCCTTTGTGGCAGAGGTCAAACACATCACCAAAGACAGTTCAAGACAATTTAACATATCAACACCTACTTCTCCAAGACATTTTATCTACCAGCAACCATGGCATCTGATCCTTCATATGATTATGAAGAGGAAACCCATAGTGACTCACCTATAGAGGGACATGCACCTAGGAGGCCTCACAAAGGTGGCAAACACATTAGAGAAGAACCAACCACCCTTGCTGAATTACAAGCCTGCCCTCTTGCCATCTTTTGTTTTCAACGACAGTCCTGCTACGAGTTTTGTGAGAAAGTTGGTAGCATCAGTTTCATCATGATTTGGTCTTCTTATTTGTGTTGCATTTACATGACGGCCAAGCTACTCTAGCTGATGTCACTTTCACATTAACACCATAATTCATTTCACTAGCAACCAACATTCCCAACATCAGAGAACAATGGAACAAGAGGCTACAAATTAACCAGCAACATTATGAACCGTACATCAAGCCTGGCTTTTTGGGATAGCTCAAGGGAGTGTTTCCTTTTCGGTACCTCAAAGATGAATATGCTCCTTTAATGAAATTGATCATGAAGTATTTCAGCTGTGAGAGCCAGTTCTCCCATTTATATGCTTATCATATCAGGTTGCTCATGCATTTTACCAGGGTACGGATGATGAACATCGCTTACTTCATGTGCCGAAATATCAAAAGGATGACCACTCTAGTGCAACACAAGACTCCCCAGCAGCATTTCAATAGTATTTACCATTTTTCTGTCATCAAGATTATGGTCATCCATCAGCTTGGCTTACAAGGTATCTCTTGGGAGGACTTCATCTCCCGTGAGTTTTTCACAGCTCCTCGAGGACCATTAGAGGCTTTGCATGAGACAGGTGGACCTTCTTATTAGCATGAGGGTAATGAGACATAGGTTGCCAGTATGTGAGTGTTTATTACTTATCAGAAGGGAACCAGGCAGTTGTTCACAGCAAAAAAGAGAGTGTTATCTCCACCTCGTGTGGAAGGGGCCTCGCTTCCAACATCAGCACCACAGGTTCACGAAAAAGGCAACAGGCCAATGCAGGATGAGGGGCCTTCAGGTGAGCAGGACTTTATTCTTATTGAGGATGATGATACAGACATGGGCCCACAAAGCACAAGTCTCAAAGAGATCATCCAAGAGCAGCAGACAGACATCAAGGCCTTGTCACTCAACTTGGAGAGGGCTAAGTGGACCATAAAATACTTGGAGCGGAGGAAAAAGCATCTTGAAGATCAGCACACAATCATGGAGTTACAAAACATCAGGGAGAACTGCCAAGGTGCCCAAAGAAGGAGGGTGGACTTTACTTCACTGGAGCAAGAGATCAATTCTGATCCGGAGTATTGGCTCGAGAGAGTCAACATCCATTTAGAGAGATTGTTGGAGAAGGCCAACAAGGACAAAAACTTGTTGAGACGTATGGTTTTTCACTACAGGGTGAGGAACAAAGTTTGCAAGGCTCGAATTAGGAATTTAAAGGAAAAATTGAAGAAGGCCTCAAAGAGGCAAAAGGAGCATGATCGACTTTGATTTTTTCCTGAGGCTTCCTTGGCCCAACATAGCTCTTAATAGAGAAGTCTCAACCTAAATTTCAAGAAATTTGGGGCATTTTTTTCATTTTGACAAATTTTGGGACAAAAAAATAGGAAATTTTGCCCTATGCGCCGTGCCACGTGAAGCTCTCTTTTGTTAGGAGGCTCCAAATTAAAGAAACCTAGCATTTTTGGATTTGGCATGAAAACTTATGCTTTCTTGTTCATGGCCAAGAACAGAGGGCCAGTTTTGAGCCCTCAAAAAGGTCAAAAACACTCGAAAAAGGACCTCACTGCCCCTATTTTGACACACAGGAAGCAGCCTTGGGAGATTTGATGTTTGTCAGGGCAAATGAAGGCCAAACTGCAAAATTCCACTTGATTTGGAAAGTAAACAGGCAGGCCTTTCCAACATCAGGAAGGCTTCCCAAAGTGGGTCCAAATAGGCATGGCGCGTAGAGAATCAGGCGCGGCCCATAGAGGAAAAATTGCCAGTTTGACCAAGTTTTGCTCTGTTTTTCCCCCAGTTTTGGCTAGTTTGACTTTTTCACTTTCTTAATGTCAAATTGTGATGTAATTTCATGTACATTGATGGATCATGATGTAAATATGTCAAAGTTTCACTTGGTTAGGTAAATTCATTAGTTAAAAAGTTGTTTGGAACTAAATGAATCAGTTCCCTTGTTTCTAGAGGCATGTTGTTTCATTGCCTGATTTCTAGTTCTTAGCTTAGAATCAGTTGAATCGGCTCCTAAACATGTGAGCTTGACCCATAGAGGTAAGGATGAGCTATGCTTTTTCCATATTATGTATTTTTCAGTCATTATCATGGTCAGAATCTTGAGAAAGTAAGGAGCTTCATTGTACATTCATATAAATATTTTGGCTAAGGAATTGAGAGTAGGGTTTGGAGTACTCTTTGGGATCCCTGTGGCATTTTTTTGGTACAGTGCTCTCTTATGTATTTGTGAATTTATTCATGTGTTATATGTATCATTTCTCTTTATTTCTTCTCAGCTACACAAACAAGAGTGTAAGTAGAATACATTGAAAATTGTAGTTCTCTACTTGAAGTTTGCTTTAGTCTTTTGATGTTTATGTTGTTTGGAGAGGATCCACGGCTTCTCTTGCCCTCTTAAACTCCTCCTATATCTGATCCATCCATATCATTTGATTTATAGTTCCAAATAAAGTTCCCTACCTTGCCCCATTGAGAGCCCTGCAAGACTGGACCTCATTCCATGCACCCAAAAATTACTTTTCCTTAGAGCCCCAAAACATAACATTTTATTCAATCAAACTCCCTTACATCTATACCTAGCCTAAGATAAGTAATCAAATTAGTCATCTCAAGCCTTTAGTGAGCATAATTAGCTAAGATTGACCCGAATATAGCCCTCTCCTGACCTGGTAGGGCTAGCTACCAGGCTGAGCGTGGTTTGATGTTGGTCCTGGATCCTACCATTTCAGCCTGAGGTAAATCTAGGCTCTAATGTAGTGATGACCATACTAGGGAGAAATTTTTTGTTTGTTATTATTCTTTGTTTTTAAACTGTAGATGGAGTGTGAAGATTAGCTAGGTAGCCTTCGAAATGCTTTTTTAGCGCAAGTAGATAAACGCTACTTCAGTCAATCTCTGGTCTAGCCTTATAAATGGAATATCTAACCTGCAAATCGCCCCAGTACATGTAATCAAGTTTAGATTTGATTTTTGATGGTGGAAAATGATTAGATACAGGAAGGTTGAAATCATTCACCTGGCAACCCCAGTGTCGAAAAAATCCGAAGGGTCAGAAATTTTATGGCGGCTCTACTCTTCAAGAACTAGTAGCCTCAAGAATCTCTTGGTGAATTCATTGTTATCAAAATGTTTTCACTGGATCGAAGGTATGCTCCCATGAGCCGAGATCAAATTCCAGGTTTTCCAAATAAAATTCCTAAGGTAGACTCGCAAAGGAATTTGCCTACATTTAAAGATGATGATAGGAAGGATGCTGCTTTACATTTCGTTAGATTTCACATACATATTCAGAAGTTGAAGGTTGATTTTCCTAAAGATTGCTTGATGAAGATATTCATGGCCACTCTGGAAGGTGAAGCCCGAAAGTTTGCCGCCTGCTTGTATTTACTGTTTCAAGGATTTTCATGCCATGTTCTTTCAAAGGTATAAAGAATCTTATCCATCATTAAATTTAGTTTAGAACTGTTGTAGTCATGTTCATAGTTTTATTGAAAATATCTAAAAGGTATATGAAGATGGTAAATTCATGGATGATGAGATCATGGAAGCCTTGTACGAAAGTCCATTTCAGTAGCATGAAGAGCGCTTAGAAGATACTCATCAAGATGCTCAGGAAACTTTGCAGCCGGATCAAGATCTTAGCACAGTGGAAAATGATGAAAGAGAAGGTTTTATTTCAGATCTTTCCATAGAAGAAGACAATATGCAGGAAAGTCAAGTTTCAATTTCAGAATGTGATAAAGTTAAGTCAGCTATTTCAAATCTAGATTCAGATCGTGATGATGAAGACAACCTTGTTCGGAATCCCATGAAGGAGAGCTCTGCTATTGAGATCATCTGGAATGAAGAAGACAAAATTACTTACCCAAGCCTTCATGAGGAGGTTATCCAGTCATTTCATGAAAAACAAGATGAGATATTTGTTCAAGTAAGTGAAAAGTCTTCCTTCAATAACTCAATGATAAAATATAATTTGATTGCCATGTCATATGAGGATGATAAACAATGTTTTCAAAGTTCAAAAGACAAGGGAATTAAGCACTACCATTCAGTTTTTTCATGTTTTGAAATGTTATTTCAAGAAGACAATAATTGCTTGAGCAAAAGAAAACAAAATTTATTATCTCCTTTGTCTGGACATGAAATAGATCTACTCCTGAAAGGTCAAGTTCCAGCCCAAGCTAATGCAGGTTTGCAGTGCACACATGGTCAAGAAAGTGTTGGTGAAATTTCTTCCTCTTTTGAAAATGATGATATTCTTGTAATTAGATTTATAGATAACAAAACAAATAATATTTTATTTCATGAAGATGATAAGGCTATCATGTTTGATAGTCTTGAATATTGTTTTCTGTTTAAGAATGACCTAGACCATGAAATTGAGAAATATGGGCTTGAGAGAGACAATATACTAGAATTTCTCATGCTCGAGGAATTTACAACTGACACTCAGATGGAAAAACCTTATACCTCTCTATGCTTTCCTATCACTCAGCAACTAGTTCTTCTTTCAGATTAGAATGAGGGGAGTACTTGTATTTTTGTTGCTGGATCTCAAGACAAGCTAGTGCTTCAGGACATTCAAGATCCTTTTGACATTCTTTTGCAAGCATTAGAAAAGATAAATGTTGCCTGGTTATTGTGAGTTTCCTACATGTACATCGTTCTACCTGCTCAGTGAAAGTGAGAGCAGAATTTTAGTATGTAGCCATCTACTGGATTGGTTACATTAGAAGGCCCACTTCACATGATTGTACATATTTCATGAGTAGGTAGGTGGTTGTCATCCTCATTTGAAACCCTCAAATATCGATGGTTTGCTTCCATTTAAAAGATTTGTAAGTACTTGTTTTAGTTAATTCAACCTTGAGTCATTTTTTGTTTCAGTCAGTTTAAAGATAGTTTCAGCTGAGTGTCCGGTTATAACGTTTGAGAGTATTGTTTCATTTTTGGATTAGTCAGTTCAACTATGAGTCTTGAGTAAAAAGTTTGGTTTTGGTTTGTCGGAGTTATTGACTCCAATGCCCAATGGACAAAGGCACTGCCTGCTTTCCCAGAGATCTGTAGTTCTTAGCACCTCCAAGGAGCTACCATCCCCATTGGAGGCAATGCTAGTGTCTATACCTTCATCCATCCGTCAGAGATCAAATCCTCTTATTGCATTTCATATTAGGTGTCTCGCCCAGTCATTTGCATTCCATTAGGCACATGGATCATCTGATGGTAGTGGATTTCCTACAGTTTCCCTCATTGTCATTTACCTGCTAGTTCATATTTGATCATTAAAAAGCATATACAGTCACCTTTTTTATCTTTAAGATTGCAAAGGTCCATTTAGGGTTTCATTGTCTTTTAGTTCTAGGGTTTCATTAGGGTTTCTTCAAAAAATGTTTCAAAGCACCCAATAACCACCAGCTGGCACCTGAGGAGGTTCTAGCATCTATAAATTTATCATTAAATGCTTAGCAATGTGTTTTTCCCTAAAAATCTATTTTGAGGAAGAAAACAGTGTATTTAGCTTTTATTGTACAAAAATCATGAAATTTTGTTCTCTTCATTGTATATCACTCCATCTGTAACCATGGTTTCTTTCCTTAGCCTTAGTAGCTCCAACACCTGCAAAACAAGCAGAGCTTAGGTCATTTAATTCGTCGCCAAGTTCAAATGACGTGAAAAAGTCCAAAAAACAGAGTATGAAAATAAAGTCATTTGCAGAACATTATGAAAGTTGGTTTGACAAAATTAAAATTTAAAAGCTCGATGTATAAAACATGTCTCCAAATGTTTAAAGCTCATTTTCACTCCAAGATCAAAGAGAAAGCAAAGCAAAGTTGTTGTGGTGAGCAAGTGAGAAATTTGGGTGAAAATCACTCCAAGTTGCTCGGTGCAGTGCATTAGGTAGGAGGCGCGGCGCACATACCAAGCGCGGTGCACTAGGCCTTAGACTCCAGTTCTATTTTGCATGGGCACAGTGCACATACCAGGCGTGGTGCACTGGTCCACAGAATCCAGTTCTATTTTGCACAGGCACAGCGCATTGGGTTGGATGTGCGGCGCACACAGCCAGAGAGCCCGAAAACTACCACAACTCACTCCAATCACCAAAAACGCACGGATTTGTCTTGGTACAAGTAGGTAGAGCCTCCATCATTTTTTTTATCCAAGTTTGGTGCTTGTTTCATGGTGGTTGATGAATGGTGAATGTTTAAAGAAATCAAACCCTACCATTTGAAATTCCTCAAAGAAAATCATTGCCTAGGGTTTTGTCTGATTGTTTTTCTACCATGTCAATCCTTTAAATTCCCCCATCACTCCCTTACCCATATTTTCATTGATTTCATTATTCCTTAAGTTCCCCTACCCCAAGTTCCCTTTCCCAAAATCCCAAATGCACCAAACTCTAGTCTCATACTTAAAATCCCAAACCCTACCCCCTCCTAAATCATTCCCTAATTCCCTATTTCTCTAAATTCTCCCCACCACAGTCCCTCAATTCACTGTTTTCCCTTGGTGGCAGAGGTCAAACACATGACTAAAGATAGTTCAAGAAAGTTTAACATATCAACAGCTATTTCTCCAAGACAGTTTATCTACCAGCAACCATGGCATCTGATCCTTCATATGATTATGAAGAGGAAACCCACAGTGACTCACCTACAGAGGGACATGAACCCAGAAGGCCTCATAAAGGTGGAAAACACATTAGAGAAGAACCAACCACCCTTGTTGAATTACAAGCCAGCACTCTTGCCATCTTTTTTTTTCAGCACCAGCCTTCCTACGAGTTTTGTGAGAAAGTTGCTAGCATTCAGTTTCATCATGAGTTCACAAGCTTATCTGTGTTGCATTTACCTGACAGCTAAGCTACTCTAGCTGGTGTCACTTTCACATTAACACCAGAATTCATTTCACTATCAACCCGCATTCCCAACATCGGAAAACAATGGAACAAGAGGCTGCAAATTGACCAACAACATTATGTACCATACATCAAGCTCGGCCTTTTGAGATGGCTCAAGCGAGTGTTTCCTTTTTGGTACCTCAAAGATGAATATGCTCCTTTAATGAAATTGATCATGAAGTATTTCAGCTGTGAGGGTCGGTTCTCCCATTTATATGCTTATCATATCAGGTTGCTCATGCATTTTACCAGGTACCGATGATGAACATCCCTTACTTCAAGTGTCGAAATATTGAAATGATGACCACTCTATTGCAGCTCAAAACTCCCCAGAAGCAGTTCAATAGTATTTACCATTTTGCTCTCATCAAGATTATGGTCATCCATTAGCTTGGCTTACAGGGTATATCTTGGGAGGACTTCATCTCCTGTGATTTTTTCACAGCTCCTCGGGGACCATCAGTGGCTTTTCATGAGATAGGTGTACCTTCTTATCAACATGAGGGTCATGAGACACAGGTTTCCAGAATGCCGATGTTTATTACTTATCAGAAGGGCACCAGTTTTTCCCAACAGCAAAGCGAGTGTTATGTCCACCTGGTGTGGAAGGGGCCTCGCTTCCAACATCAGCACCACAGGTTCAGGACAAAGGCAAGAGGCCAATGTAGGATGAGGGGACTCCAGGTGAGTGGGACTTTATTCTTAATTAGGATGATGATATGGACATGGGCCCGCAAAGCAGAAGTCTCAAAGAGATGATCCAAGATTAGCAGACAGACATCAAGGCCTTATCCCTCAACTTGGATAGGGCTAAGTGGATCATAAAATACTTGGAGTAGAGGAATAAGCAGCTTGAAGATCAGCACACAATCATGGAGTTACAAAACATCAGGGAGAACTGCCAAGCTACCCAAAGAAGGAGGGTGGAGTTTACTTCACTCAAGCAAGAGACAAATGCTGATTGGGAGTATTGGCTCGAGAGAGTCAACATCCATTTAGAGAGATTGTTGGAGAAGGCCAACAAGGACAAAAACTTGCTGAGATATATGGTTTTTCACTACATCATGAGGAACAAATTTTGCAAGGCTCGAATCAGGAATTTAAAGGCAAAATTAAAGAAGGCATCAAAGAGGCAAAAGGAGCATGATCGGCTTCAGATTTTGGTTGAGGCTTCCTTGGCCCAACATAGCTCTTATTAGAGAAGGATCAACCCAAATTTCAAGAAATTTGGGGCATTTTTTGCATTTTGACAAATTTTGGCACAAAAAAATAGGAAATTCTGCCCTATGCGCTGCGCCACATGGCGCTCGCTTTTGCTAGGAGGCTTCAAATTCAAAAAACTCAGCATTTTTGGATTTGGCATGAAACATTATGCTTGCTTGTTCATGGCCAAGAACAGAGGGCGGGTTTTGAGCTCTCAAGAAGGTCAAAAACACTCAAAAACGACCTCATTGCCCCTATTTTGACACACAGGAAGCAGCCTTGGGAGATTTGATTTTTTACAGGGCAAATGATGGCCAAATTGAAAATTTCCACTTGGGTTGGAATGCAGACATGCAGGCCTTTCCAATAAGGATACTTGGAGCTCATTTGGACATCAGGAAGGCCTCTATTAGGCCCCTATACTAATAGTGTAACCCCTTATTGTTATTAGTACAACCCACTTATTATGTTGATGTACCCATGTAGTGCCCATATTGTTACTATTGTGCCCCATAGAAGCCCACTATTGTTATTATTGTGCCCTTAAGTTATTATTGTTATGTAGCCTCTGATTATATTACGACCCCTTAGACTCCTATATATAGAAAGGAGGTCTTTTCATTTGTATCATCGAAGAGGCTAAATTCTAAGGCGTGGATCTATCTTTCCTATTTTTTTCTTGAGCTGGTTTCATAACATTTTCTATCAGAGCTTTGGATTCTAGGGTTTCACTGCTCCAAACAAGTCATCGTGGCATTTTCGCTATAACTTTTTTTCTGCGACGTTTCGGAAGCTAAGAAAAAACCCATTTCAGAAGAAATCATGTTGAATCTTGGATCCGAATGTCAGAGCTTTTCACACTATATTTGTGGAGATATGATATGAGGAATTTGGTCTTTTTGCAGACTCTGGAATTACATTCCAAACAGGTGACCTGGGGAAAATCGTCATAACATTCTCTCTGAGCATTGGATTGAAATTTTGTCAGAAGGTACAGAAAGAGGATGGATTGTAGTTTCTTGTATTTATTGTTCAGTTCGAAAGGTCGAAACAGTGACACTTGGAACTTCATACAAGTTCGCTCTTCTAAAAAGGTCTATGAATCCAATTTGGATCAGACTGGTGGCATTGGAAAGAGGACGCAGAGGGCTACTACAGGTCGCAATTTTAGAACTTAAAGATCTGAAGGTACATAGTTACAGTCATTTCAAGATCAAGCTCATAAAATCAAGAAAAACCAAGATGAGGAAGTTTGATGGCAAGGATCCGGTAAATTGAATACTTCAGATGGAGCAATATTTTGATCTATATGGTGTACCACTGTTACAAAAGGTATGTATTGCATCTTCATATTTAGAACTGGATGAATGTTTATGGTATGAAGGGGTTTGTTCTCGTAAACAACTTGCTACGTGGTCAATTTTCATAGAAGAAATGATAGCACATTATAAGGATACAAAGAGCAACACCTTCTTTGGAGCAACACCACAACAATTGGAAAGAGTAAAAGGGCTTTGTGACATAGTGGAAAGCAAAATTATGGAATCCAGGAAGCATACCCCTCACAACTATAAAGACAGAAGTGTTGTTTCTCCTAACCGTCCACAACCTACAAGGGTGACACCAGAATAATTGGTGGAAAAAAGAGAAAAAGGGCTTTGTTACAATTGTGATAGAAAATGCACTAAAGGTCATAAGCGTGCTGAGAAGAAATTATTTTACATAGAATATGAATAGGAGGAAGAAAAGGATCAAGAAACATCAAAAGAAGAGGATATACGCTAGGACCCCACCCCAGAGAAAGAAGAAATGAATCAAACCATATCTTGTAAAGCATTGGTAAGAATTACCACTCCTCAAACTCTCAACACAGAAGGACATATCAAGAAGAAAAAGGTGCAAGAAGTGAAAGATCACATTGAGAAATAAGAAATGAATCCAACAATATCGTGTAATTCATTGGTCGAAATTACCACTCCTCAAACTATCAAGATAGAAGGACATATCAAGAAGAAAAATTTTCAAGAAGTGAAAGATCACATCGAGCGTCAAGAAATGAATCCGACCATATCTTGTAAAGGATTGGGAGAAATTACCATTCCTCAAACTCTATAGATAGAAGGACATATCAAGAAGAAAAAGGTTCAAGCAATGAAACATCACATCGAGCATCAAAAACAAGTTCTCCAACTTTTAAAGGGTAACGCCACTTCAGTGCAAAATCAAACAAAACAACAGGTACATCAACATCGCAGTGAAAAATGTTTTGATGTAGGTGATTGGGTATTTTTACTGCTACATCTCAAGCAAGCTATTTATATGAAGGAAATGTTGGCAATACTACATGTACTTAAAAATTTGCGACCATACCAAATGAGAAGACTCTTCAAGGATGAGGATATGGAAGCATTGTTTTGTGCTATTTCTATTATCCAACCAGATTGAATAAATGAAGCAAGGGATGAATGGAAGAAGGAGAAAGAAGTATGGCCACTTATTCAAAAGCTGCAAAAGATCCCAATTCAAACAATATTGCTAGAAATTGAAGAGGAAGTAAAAATCATATTGGAACCTGGAGCAGTCACAGAAACAAGAACCTGATAGCTACGAAATCGATCAATTTCAGAGTACCTCATCAGGTGGAAGAACTTACCATCTGAAGATTCCACATGGGAGGACAATAATTTTATACAGAAGCATCAAGAACTACTCAAGCGTTGAGGACAATGCTTTTTGAAAGAGAGGGGCATGTTAGACCCCTATACTATTAGTGTAACCCCTTATGGTTATTAGTAAAACCAATTTATTACATTGATGTACCCATGTAGTGCCCATATTGTTACTATTGTGCCCCATAGAAGCCCACTATTGTTATTATTATGCCCTTACATTATTATTGTTATGTCGACTCTGATTATGTTATGACCACTTAGACTCCTATATATAGAAAGGAGGTCTTTTCATTTGTATCATGCAATAATTGTTCATTTATGTAATGTCAAGGAGGTTTCCCCCTTGAAGAGGCTTAATTCTAAGGCGTTGATCTATATTTTCTATCTTTTACTTGACCTGGTTTCATAACAAACACTCTTGTTGCAATATCAGGGCTCACCACTTTTTGGCACCATTTCCGACGAGGTGTCTAAGTATGATTTTTTTATGCTTAAGCATTGTTTTCCTATTTTTCATAAGCCCTATCATCTTTGAAAAAGTGAAAAAAGAAATTTGATCTCGCATGCCTCATAGGAGTAGGGATAACCAAGGAAAATTCTTACCAAAAACCCCCACACCCTCAAGCAGTCAATCTTCATTCTTATTCTGTGATTGTGAACTTCCCTCTATGACTACAAGGGAGTTAGAAGACCCTCTAGTCAAGAAACCTTAAATTTTTGAAAGACATATGGGGAAGAGAAAGAACCATTATCATCTACGTAAATGATGGATGAAAACATTCCTTATCATAGAAACCAATGGAGAGGTTAGAATGAAGAATATAAGCTCTACTTCCGTTCCACACTTCCATGGCCTAACCTATGAGGATCCTGACACCTTCATGTTTGAGTTTGTTGTTGTTTATAGGACTTATGATTATGCCTTTGATGAGCATAAGCTGGATTTGTTTCCTTATACCCTCAAAGAAGTAACCTTGCGTTGGTCTATGAGTCTACCCAGAGGGATCATCACTACTTGGCCCCAAATGCAACAAACCTTCATTGGTAAAAACAAGTATTACTCTAGGTCCAAAGAAGCAAATGAGGAAATATTTAGGATGAACCTTGGACCTGATGAATATTTGGAAGACTATGAGGAAATGTTTCAACTCAATTATAGGAGGGATTACTGTACCCTTGATGCTAATTCACTCAAGATAGTTCTTCTCTAAGGGATTAGGGAAGATCCAATGGAAACCATCAACATGATATCTAGAGGAGATATCTACCAACTTCCTTATGATGACATCAAAAATATGTTCAAGAATTACTCTAGGGTTGTTAGGAAGAAGGGGGTGTAGCCAAAAATTGGTTAGTTCCTCTCCTTCCATAAAATCCAACAAGCATGAAATAGGGAATATGTTGGAGGATTTCAAGAGTGAAATGTTTCACACCTTTTCCTTGCAAATGGATAATATGTAAATCAAAACGAAACAAGAGGAAGAATAAATGGAATTAGATATTTTATTCCCTAGTTGTACTAAAAGACATCCTAGGAATGATTCCCATTGAATTTCATAGAATTCTACCTAGTGTGTGAAGAGAATCATTCAATAGAGAAATGCCCCTCTCTGTTAGACCTAAAGGATGTATACTAGGAAGGAGTAGAGAGTGTGTCAGAACAATTGTTCTTCATTAGCCAAGGGATACCCCAGAAAATGGATCCATATCAAGGTGCACATTATCCTCACTAAAATCCAAATAATAATGAACCTTTTCAGCCTTTCTACCCTCCCACTCATCCATCATGGTCCACACCTCCTCCTTGTCCTTATGATCCTATATATCCTCATCCTATCAACCATCCTTTTTAGCCTTATCCACCCAATATTCCCAATGGGGTAACCCATCACACAGGTGGAGGCCTCAAACAAACCAACCTCTTGCTTCACTTCTTATACCCCAACCTCAACCACAACTAGCTCATCATAATTGACCTAAGAAACCTCAAATACTTTCTCAAACAAATCCAAACATGAACAATAAGTAGGTGCAATAGGAATATAGTGGGGAAACATCCTATCCTACTTATGCTATTAAAATACAAGAAATAAACCTTCAGTCTAGGAGGGTGCTTTGAGTTAATCACCCACCTTCTCCACCTGAAAAAGTTTGAATAAGAGAAGGAAAAGAGTTCCCCTCAAGTCAATGCACCCTCCTATCCTAAAAGGTTGGTCCACCTTAACTAGTACACCCCAGAAGAGGTTGAAATTCTGGGAGAATTGAAGAATGTGTGTGTCAAGATACCCCTTCTATAGTAAATTAAAGATGTTCCCATATAAAATAAGCTTTTTAAAGAAAAATGTTTCAAAAGGCTTGGGAGAAGAAGAATTGATACCCCCACCATCAATGTTATTGGGAAACTATTTGATGGTGGAGGCCTCAAACAAACCAACCTCTTGCTTTACTTCCTCTACCCCAACCTCAACCACAACTAGCTCATCATAATCGACCTAAGAAACCTCAAATACTTTCTCAAACAAATCCAAACATGAACAATCAGTAGGTGCAATAGGAATATAGTGGGGAAACATCCTATCCTACTTATGCTATTAAAATCCAAGAAATAAACCTTCAGTCTAGGAGGGTTCTTTGAGTTAATCACCCACCTTCTCCACCTAAAAAGTTTGACGAAGAGAAGGAAAAGAGTTCCCCTCAAGTCAATGCACCCTCCTATCCTGAAAGTTTGGTCCACCTTAACTAGTACACCCCAGAAGAGGTTGAAATTATGGGAGAATTGAAGAATGTATGTGTCAAGATACCCCTTCTCTAGTAAATTAAAGATGTTCCCATCTAAAATAATCTTATTAAAGAAAAATGTTTCAAAAGGCTTGGGAGAAGAAGAAGTGGTACCCCCACCATCAATGTTATGGGGAAACTATTTGATTTATTAATGCCTGGGAGGGTGATCTACCAAAAATACCTTGACCCTGGTAGGCCAATTGTAGATGTGCACATTCATGGAATTATGTTCCCTAATACTCTAATTGATCTTGGGGCTACAATCGATGTGATGAATAGGGAAACCATGTTGAAGTTCAATCTCCAAGGGGCTTTGAGAAAGACCATGACAGTGTTGCAATTGGTAGATAGATCTACAGTAACTCTTGAGGGAATTATTAAGTATGTCATGGTCTCCATTGACTCCTGGTAGTACCCTACTAATTTCCTAGTCCTCCAACCCAAAACCATGTTTAATGGCTATCCTCCCTTCTCAGAAAGACCTCAGTTGGCCATTGCTGATGACTGCATTAGTTGTAGGATTGGGAACATGACTATTAAGAATGGACATATATCAAAATAAATTGTTTTGTATCCTCCTTTTCAACCCTCTATTGAACATGAATTATACTTTTGGGTAGAGGATGAGGACGATGATGAATTGGATCACACAACCCCCTACCTGGTCTGCACTCTATATACTATTATAGAAGAGGGGGAACCTAATGAGGATGACCTCATTGACCATATTTTATAGAACCAGACTCTCGCTATCATACCAATTGATTAGATGATGAAAGAATTTGGGAGTAGACCTTGGACTAACTCGTCCTCTATTGACTCAAGCCCATAACATGTCAAGATTGTAGAGTTTGGCCCATCCATAACTTTACCAATTAGCCCCTTCCTCGGCCAAAGAAGAATAACAATTATGCAATGTACTAAGGCAATACATGGATACATTTTCTTGGGATTATAAGGAAATGAAAGGTGTGCATCCCTCAGTTTGTACTCATCATATTTACATCAAAGAGGGATGTAATCATATGAGCTAACCCTAGGGAAGGATGAACATATAGCTTAAGGACATTATGAACTAAAAATTATAAAACCCCCTGGATGCAAGGTTCATATACCCCATTTTAGATAGTGAGTGGGTGTCACATCTTGCTTTAGTTCCCAAGAAGAATGGGAAGTGGAAAAACTATGTTGATTATCCAAAACGTAACTATAACAACCATGGACAAAAATCCATGTAAAAGTTAACAAAGGGAAAATAAGACCTTGGTCATGGGACATGTATTCCAAGTTGAATGTTTGGCAGAAAAATAGTGATGGGGATCACTTGTGATTAATTTGTGGCTATGGAAATTGGTAAAGGAAACGACTAAGGTTTTGGAAAGTCAAATGGAATTTATTTATTAAAATAATGGAAATTAGGAGAAAATAAAGGTGAAAGGTAACAAGTTTCATGCGAGGAGGAAAATGGAGGAAAATAATGGAATATTGAAGAAAATATAGGACTCAATAATAAAAAGGCTTCTAAGGATCAGTTCATGGATTTTGATCAGCTCAATTTTGGAGCTCTCATTTCTCTCTCTCTCATACTCTTGGATGCTTAGTGTTTTATTGGAGCACTCTTGGAGGAGTGTGGCATACATTGGATTTGGAGCAAGAAGGAAAAGTAAAAGCTGGAAAGTGAAAGAGGACATCGGGATCAATATGTACACCATATTTTTCTTGTAGTTTTCGAGTTCTATGTATGATTTCCTTGGTAGTTTTGTCATGCATGGAATATGCATGTGGTTATTTGGTTATGATTTGTCATTAACATGGAGGCTTTCCTAGTTTGACTGTGGTTTTCCCTAGCCTTTCCGTTTCCTAGACAACCATGGTGTTGTGGGTTTTACTTTTGTTTTTTGGTTGGTTTCCTCATGCCTTAGGCTATGGATTGAGTTATTAGTTCCTGGACATCTTGTTTGGACAAATGTTATGGAAGCCTTGTAACAACTTGGGGTTGAGTTACTAGTCTTGGAAGCCTTGCTTGGAAAAATTCTCTGGAAGCCCTTGGTGGGTTGAGTTACTAGACCTAGAAGCCTTGGTTGGACGAACACTTTCGCAGCCTGAAAACAACTATGGGTTGAGTTACTAGTCCTAGAAACCCTGGTTGTAATAAATGCTCTAAATCCCTGAACAACTTGGGTGGAGACCAATATGGTGTTGGTTAGTGATGTCCGACTGTGTGGTGGAATCACTAGTTAAGGGTTCAAGTGGTCTAGACTTTGGAAGCCTTGGATGGTTTTGATTTTTTTGCTTTATGAGATCCCATATTCATGCTTGGAATATGGCATAGTGGTGTCTGGCTAAAAGAAAGATTTAATTAATCCTAATTTATGGTCGTGTGGTTCATGGAGGTCCCAAACCTGGTCCGCTTATGTAATAATCGATAAAATATTTCTTCTTCCTAGGTATCTTATGGGTAAATATTTATATGTGGCTTATCTAGTTGTTATATCCTTGATATTTCTGTTGATTATATGTTGGTTATGAGTAAGTGAAAATGTGAGTGAAAGTGTATGGCTCTCATCATGT
>APFE031083580.1:0-14730 GCA_000404065.3 Pinus taeda
AGTAATTTTTCTTCTTTTTTTTTTTTGTAAGTCAGAGTATTATATTATATAACAAAATAAAGTACAAAACATCTGTCGTGGTAGATCGTGAGCAGGGAAGAGCTAACCACCATGACTAAATTGCCTGAAGCACACCACGCAGGGCGGCTCTGGCTGATCTTATTCTTAAACTTCGAAACTGCCGAGACATTACAGACCGAGACATTGACAGAGGTATTCCAAGAAAAGGCCAAAAAGGACCGAGAACACATAGAAAGGGCCACAAAGAGCAGAAGAAACAGGAGCCAATATTAGATGAACTTGCCTCTGACCGATGATGTCCAGGCCCATCTGTGCGAAATGGGTGTCCACCCTCGCTTGCATTGCTGCCATCGAATTTTCACCCTGCACAGTCACAGTGGTGGGCTGAGGGGTACCAGGGCCATGGTTGATAGTGTCTTTCAGCAGCTAAATTAACAAAGTAAGCTTGCGATCGACGATATGAATGGCATCTTGCACCTTGGTAATGCAGCTATCCAGCGAATTGTTGTAGTCGAGGATCTTGGCCATCTGTGCTTCCGTCAAGTTCACTTCGGTAACCACGTTCTGCCTCTCCCTTTCAACTGACTCCACCGCTTTGGCAATGAGCATTTTTGTGCACCAAATCTCCGCTTTGGTCCTCACAAACTGAGTAGCCCTCTTAGAAGGGGTGCCCGGATCATTCATCCAGTCTACTTCCGCAGCAATATCCTCCTCCGTGCGTCCTTTCTCTTCCTGCTTGACCTTGGCTTCCAGCTCCGCCACCTTGCGCTTGTGCTTGGCAGTAGCTCGGGTTTCATACCCTCTCTGCGCCTTAGAGAGGTCCTGATTAGCTGCAGCGCAGCGACTGCCACCCGCGTCTATGATTGTCTCTCTATACTTTCTCCCACTGCAGCAATTATTGATGAAAAACTTGTTCTTTACCCTTTCTGGATAAGTTGTGGGAAAAACAGGGGCTAGAATTCTTATTTTATAGCTGCTCCGAATTTGAAATCGCCTGAGGATGGCCTTTGTCCCGCTCAAGATTGGGGTATAGATGCCATAAATAGGAGTTAGGTTCGCATAGGCGAGGCCGTTGCAGGCTAAATCATAGAGGGAGTGGCTGCTCATGACTTGATTAACTTTATGCCAAGTGTGCTGTACAGTAGATCGATTGTTACAGTTATTGGATGTGGCGGATGTGCTCTGTTTTTCAGCATGACGGTCCCTCCTGTGCTGAGCTTCGATCCACTCTACTTCTTTATGGGTTAACATAAATGCTGTAGGTGCCTTGCCATGCGAGTACCTGCCAAATTTTCTGATTTGGACATTGCTGATGCAGTTGGTTCGATAAATTGATCTGTAATGATCGATCTTTGTGCTAGCATGCCGCCGCTGGGAAATCCCCTGTCCTAGTCGTCCTGTAATTCCATTGCTGTGGTGATGATTATTGCTGATGCCAATACTCTCCCCATTCTGGTGCCCGATCATGGAGCCGTTACCACTTAGGATGAATCGGCTTGGATAGAGTCCTTCTCTGCCAGCTGTGCACATGTTACCTTGAGGATTGGGCAGGTCACGTCCTGCCAATAGCTGTTCGTGATGAGGTGCAGTGTGTCAGCACCGTGGTTTGCCAAGAAGTCAGCCAAACCATTTGCCTTTCTTCTGACCGATTGGAAGACAATGCCTCTCAGATCTGCTAACAATTCCGCTATACTCTCAGTGGCCTTAGCCAGTCTCCAATGTTTGGTTACTTTACTGGTGTGTGTTCCTGCTTGAAGGCGTTTTGCTGCAGAGATTGCTAAGGAAGAGTCCCCCTCCACTATGATATTTCCTTGTCTAAAGGATCTGAGAATCTTTAGGCCTTGGTCCAGCGCGGTGAATTCGGCTTCATTGTTCGTGCATTCCCCCAATGACCTGCAATAAATGTGGACAATATCTCCCTTATGATTTCTGATGACGCCTCTGATTCCTGCTATACCTGGGTTACCCCTTGAAGCTCCATCAAAATTCAATTTGAGGCAATCTTCCGGTCGCTGTTGCCACCTGTGAAGTTGTGAAGAGGGATGAGCTCTATTTCCCCCGGAAGGAGAAATGTTGGAGGCTTCCAGTTGAAATTTCTTTAAAATGCGTAAGTCCTGTCCCGTAGGTTTATCATTTGAATCAATTTTTCATTTTGCCTGTACCACCTGTTTGATATTGATAATTATGGATTCTTTTGCACAATCAATGTTACGGACCTCTTCTGTGAAGATTCGTCGATTCCTCTCTTTCCATATTGTCCATGTTATGAATCCCGGGGTGCATTTCCATACACTGTCCACTCTGTTAACCCTAGAGAAATTCCTTCTCTAGTTGGTTATAGAACCCTGAATGGAGTCCCTATTCCTATCCGAATCTTCCAGAATTGCTTCCATCCATAGCCAAAGCTGGGATGCCCACTCACAGGAGTTGAAAAGGTGATTCATCATTTCCTCCTCCTGCAGGCACATAGGGCATCTTGAAGGTCCCTGAAATCCTTTTCTCAGAAGGTTCTCCCAAGTTAGAGTTTTCTTCTGCATAAGAAGCCATAGAAAAGTTCTTATTTTCGGCCATTGAAAATTGTCCCAGACTTTGTCGGCCCAGGGCACAGTGTTGGGCTGATCTTCTCTTTCTATGATGCTCCTTGCCTCTTTAAGCGAGAACTCCCCATTACCTTTCGGTCCCCATCTTAGCTTGTCATTTTCAGCAATTATTCTAATCTTTCTTTTGAGGATTTGTTGGTTTAAAAATTGGATGGCTTCTTGTGGTACTTCGTTGTGTGCTGGGTTAAAAACTTTCCACTCTCTCCACTCTGAGTCTTCACTGGATGGGTCCCAATAATGGTTGACTCTGATATGGCCCTCAGTTTGGTTCATTAGCTTTAAAGTTTGGAGGATAGAGGTGTCTAATTTTGGGGATTGCTGCCAGGCATCCTCCCAGAAGAGAGCTTGAGTTCCATTCCTGATTTCCCAGAAGCTGTGATCCTAGACAATGCTTCTGTTAGCTTGAGCATGATTCCATATAGGAGATCCATTGGGGGTTTCCTGCATTCTTATAAGATCAAGATTGCAACCAATCGGCCTGTACTTTTCCTTCCAAAGAGTGGCCCATGGAAGGGTAGTGTTCAAGATCCACTTCCACCAAATTTTGGCTCCGCAAACTCTGTTAACCACTAAGGGATCCACCAGGTTCAGGCCTCCCCTGTTCTTTGGTCTACATAGTTTCTTCCAGGCCACCAATGACCACTTCCTCTTCTCACTATTTCCACTCCATAGGAAAGAACGCTGGATAGTTCTTATTTGATCTAAGATGCCTTTCGGAGCTGGTAGGACTGATAGCATGTACTGGGGGATGGCCTGCAAGATTGCTTTCGTAAGAACTAATCTTCCTGCAAAATTTAGGGCCCTGTTTGTCCAGTGTTTGCATCTTCTTTCCATGTTGGCCAGGACTTTCTCCCAATGAGCCTTTTGCCATGGTTTAAGGGTAAGGGGGGATCCTAGATATCTGGAAGGTAAGGAGCCAATTCTAAACCCCAGCAGTCTGGAGAGATGAGATTGGACAGCCTTATGAGTGTTGAAGAAGAAAATGGTTCATTTGGAGAAGTTTAGCTCCATGCCTGAGGCTTTGCTAAAGAGATGGAGAATATCTCTGTACTCTATGGCTTCTTTCACTGTGGGGGTGCCGTGTAACATGGTATCATCCACAAATTGTTGATGCATGGTTGCAGGACAGGATCTGATAGGCTGTAAACCTTTGATTTGGCCATCTGCTTTCCTCTTTGCAATTAATCTGCTTAGGCCTTCCATTAAAATGACAAACAGAAAAGGGGATAAAGGGTCCCCTTGTCTTATGCCTCTTGATGGGTTGAAGGGCGTTGAAGGAGTCCTATTCACTGGAATAGAGTATTTAAGAGATTTAATAAGCACTAAAATCCATTTGATCCATGGCTTGCTGAATCCAAAAGCTTCTAAAATTGCTTCCAGGTAAGTCCAACTTACCTTGTCATAAGCTTTGGACAGGTCTAACTGCATTAGCATTCCAACTTCATTCCTTGAATGAAGAGAGTGAATCATCTCCTGGGCTAGCAAAATGTTGTCTAGAATCTGCCTTCCTTCCACGTAGCCTGACTGTTCTTGCGATATGATGCCTGGGAGGATCATCTTCAACCTGTTGGCAATTACTTTTGATATGATCTTGTATATGACATTGCAGAGGGCTATTGGTTTGAACTTTTCCGGAGTGTTGGCCTCCTCTACTTTGGGAACAAGAGCAACGAAGGTTGAGTTGAGAGATTTAAGGATAGTTTTAGATCTTCTTGAGTCTTCCACAATCTCCCAAATGTCGTGCCTGACAATGTTCCAGCAGGCTTTGTAGAAGTTGATGGTGAATCCATCCGGCCCCGACGCTTTGTCATTAGGCATGTTCCTGACTGCTTCCTCGACCTCTTCCATAGTGATAGTTTTTCTTAGGGCCCAGTTCTGCTCCTCTGTAATTGAGTTGGGAATGGCATTGGTTATTTCTTGAATGGATGCCTCCCTGTTGATCCCTGGTTCTTGCGCTATGCGGCTAAAGTGGTTCGAAAGTAAAGCCGATATATCACTATGATTTCTGAGGATTTCACCTTCACTATTCTTCAGTTCCAGGATTTTATTGGCACTTCTGTAATCCATGGCTGATCTATGGAAGAATTTAGTATTTTGTTCACCTTCCTTTAGCCACAGAATTCGAGATTTCTGCTTCCATAAGGACTCTTCCTGCTTACACCTATTGTGCCATTGTTGAGTGAGCTCTTTCTCTTGTGTGCAAGTTTCCTCATCTCTGCACCTTGCCACCCCATCCTTGTGAATTTGTTCCAGTTTTTGTTCAATGATTGCTTTTTCCTGAAATATATTTCCAAAAACTGTTTTGTTCCAGTCCTTTAATTTCAATTTGATGTTTTTTAGTTTTTTTTGCAGATTGAACATTTTGGATCCTTCTTCATCTAAAGGTTTTGACCACCACTTTTCCACCATGGTGAGGAAGTTGGGGTGTTCGATCCAGAACTTTTCGAATCTGAAGGGTTTGTTCCTAGGGGTTCCTGGAATCTCGACCATGAGAGAGATCGGCCAGTGGTCCGCTCCTCCACTAGTAAGTATTTTTGACTCTACGACCTTTCCATCTAATAATAAGTTCTCCGAAACTAGAAAGCGGTCCAGTCTTGAAGAAATCATCCTTTCACCCCCCGTTCGGTTGTTCCAGGTGAACTTACCATGTTTGGGGTAAACATCCACTAATCTAGTGTTATCAATAAAGTCTTTAAATTGCTCTCCATCCCTATTAAGCTTCCGGAGCCCTCCTTTTTTCTCCAGGAGGGAGGTGATCATGTTGAAGTCCCCTCCCAGGATGAAGTTTGCATTAGGGTGTCTTTCCATGAATTTGTTTAAGGATTCTAGGAAAACAAGTTTATCTTCTAGCTTCTGAGGACTGCACATATTGATGCAAAGGAAAGAGGAAGAGTTACCTATAGGTTGCACCTCCATTGCCAAGTAGTTCTTGTTGGCTTCAGCTGTGACAACCTGATATCTCCTGGTATCCCAAAAGGTCGCTAAGCCTCCTTCGGGCCCTTTGCTTTCTATCTCTAGGACTTCAAAGTATTTTCCTAATTTGACTCGTAGCTTTTCTATGAGACCTTTTTTGCACTTTGTTTCTTGTAAAAACAACATATCTGGATTATTTTTATCCATCTACCTCTTTAGTAGCCTTTGTTTATCTTGGCTATTCATCCCTCTTGCGTTCCAAGACACAATCTTCATAATTAACTAATTTTTAGGAAGGACGGATACTCACTTAACTTCTTTATCTAACTTGCATTGATCAAGATCTCTCCAAGCTCCTGCAGGTGTTCTCCATTTGATTTGTGGCCTCTGCGGCTTTTGTGTACTGAACCAGAGATTTTGCCTAGTGATGCTTTGTGTTGAAGGTTACCTCCTTTGATGATGCCTAGTTTGTACTTCTGTTTCTCTATGATTGCTTTCTGTCGTGCTATGAAGAGGTCCTTGACCTTCCTTATCTCTTCCTCCGGTACTGCTTCAATCTCGTTGGCTTTCCATCTGTCTACAAGTGCTGTTAGGTCTAAACCTTCCATTGCTAGTGTATCGTCTAGCTCCTGATCCTCACTTCCCGCTTCACTGGTTAGCATCTATGTTTCGTAGTCCGACTCCTCTGTTCTATCCTGCATGTGGACTTCATCACTGGGATTTCCTGTCTCTTTACCTTCCACTAGGGGTTGTTCCTATCCTTCTTGCTCTGCCTCCTTATCAGTGGTGTTCTTTTTTTCCTCCGAGTCAGTCTCCAGGTCCAGGTACTCAAAAGGATTACTCAAGAGGTTTTTCCTTGTGTCTCCTCTGTTATTCCTTCTTCTGTTGGCCCTCTGCCTATACTTTGGTTTGATATAGTTGTTTTTGTCTTTGTTGTTCTGGGTTTTGTCTTCTTCCGCCTCCTTTCTGTTCAAAGGACAATCCCTTATCAGATGTCCATGCTCATGACATTTTCGACACCTGAAGGGTATTTGTTCATAATCTAACGTTTGAAAATACTCTTCATCCCTGTACTCCAGCCAAACCCCTTCGTGAAGTGCTTCTGATACATTCATCTCTACACAGATTCTTGCCTATGAAGTATATCTTTTCTGCAAGGTTGCCTCCGAAGCTTTGACAAATGTTCCTAGCTTATCCCCTATTTGCTTTAAAGCATTCAACCCCCAGTAATCTATCGGGAGAGAGAAGAGTCTTATCCAGACCGAGACTTGAGTGAAAGATTCCTTTTCCGGGATGAAGTTCGGCTTCCAGGGTCTCATGTATAAGCCTGCTGAAGCTAGGAAATACGGGCCACCCTTGAAAACCTTGTCTTTATCTTCAAGACTGGTAAAGACAATAGTGAAGAACCCTCTTGCCCCTAGATGTAACTGCACATCTCCTTTTGGTTTCCACAGTTGTCTTACCCATTGGCAAAGAGTCCTCTCAGTTGGCCAGATTCCCATAAATTTGCAAATGATGGCATGTTCAGCCATGTGCTCCCTATAGGTCTGGATTTTCGGGTCAGAAATTGTCACCCGTAGACTGTCTGTTTTCTTTGGCTTACAAGCACTGCTAGTTACCTGGTTGCTGTTGGGGAGCGCGCTGGATTCCCCCTCCTTCTCCGGTTGGTTCTTACTTTTGTATTTTTGCACTTTGTCTGCTTGCGGTTCAGCTTCCTCCATTCTTGAGGGCTGATACTTTGCAGTGGTTTTGTCTTGGTTTCTTCCCCTATTCTGCTCGTCTGTGTTCCTAACTTCTGCAGAAAAAATAGTCTTATCAGACATCATTGGTGTCTTCTCCTTTTTGTCTCTGCTGTTCAGCAATGAGCTGTTCTGACCCTCAATTCTGACTCCTTTCATGTTCTGATGTTGTTTCTGCAGGATAACCTGCTTGAAAGTAGGGGTCCCACTGGACCCCTCTGCACCCATCCAGTCCGACAACAATCGCCCCTTTCGAAATAGTGCTGCTAGTCGAGATTTGTGGTTCTCTAGGCCTGTAACAGACGCTGCCAAGGCGGAACCCTAGTTCATCTCCTAAACCCTAACGGTCACCATGAGAGCTCTCCTATGCAAATCTCAACCAAAATTCCAACTGGAATCATCTATAATCATCTGGAATCATCAGCTGGGTCAGTCATTTTTCATTTTAGTTTTTTTAACTCTTTATTAACTATATTTTGAAAGAAGCATATATAAATAGATGCATTTAGGCCATTTAAATAAACATGTATTATAATATTAGTAAGAAAAGTTTATAACAAGATAATATAAGTGTTAAATTTACTAGAATAAAATAGGTCTATCACTTTTCATTCTTTTTCCTTTGTTAACTATAGATTTTAAAGAAGCATATAAATAGAGCCATGCATGTCATATAAATAAACATATATTATATATTTAATAAACAAATCTTATAACAAGGCAGAATAAGTGTTAAATTTCGAAGAATCAAAATAAAAATAAATTAAGAATTACTTCCAAAATTGGGTCATTTTAACCTAAGTTGAATTAGAAAGATTTGTATCTATGGATTGAACATAAAAATAGATTAGTAAATACTTTTATCCTTCAGTTGAGTTGAAGCTAATATGAATGAATTAGAGATTTGTAGTTGATTTGAATTAGAGATCTCTAGTTGTTTTCGTCTTACAATTCTCCAACCATCCAACCAAGTAGAAAAACCTTACTTGTTACCTAGCTTTCTGGCAGATTTGTCTAAACAATGATCTTTTGCACAACCTAAAAGTACATGTATAAATATATTAAATTAATTTTATTGTATTTGTTTTTTACAGGGATCAGAAAACCAATTAAACATGGTTGAAAAATGGACATTGTGAATAAAGGTTTCCTTGTGTCCCCATCCAAGGCAAGCACTGATTACTTATGTGCTATGCAATATTGTGATGAACAAAGTCCTCCAAATCAAAATGAATGTACATGGAAGAACAACAAACAATGAAGCATATTATATTGCATTGATAGAGGGCTTATGAACAACTAGGGAGTATGCATACAATGGAATTGTAGTCTTCACCAATTCTGAACTTGTCTGCAACCAGGTGAAAGGTGTGTACCTAGTTAAAAAAGAGATGTTAAAACAACTCCATGGAAAAGAAAAAAATTTTGTTAGTCAATTTCAATCATTTAGCATAGACATTGTGCAAATGTTAATAGGATGTCTAGTGATCTATTGTATCGGGCAATGGAAATTCAAAATTTGTGTGCGAAATATGAATTATTATTAAGAAGCATTCCATCAATATTTATTGATGTACATTGTAAGATATATTTGATATGTGTGTTTTCTTTTAGTTATAAACGTGTCATTCTTAATGAGCATGCGTGTTTTTCAATTCTATACCAAGTGTGCCGTCACTATGTAAATGGAGCTTGGTGAACTTGACATGTTTTAGATAATTTTGTATTTAATTTTCATAATGTGTGTGCCTCAACATTTGTGTTTTAGTCTTGAGTATATTTTAAGTGAAGAGTTTTAGATTGTTACATTAATTTTCTGAACTCTTTCAATGTTTTTACATGGCAATTTTAATATCTTAAAATTCGTGGGGTAATTTCAAGGGTTACATCAATAAAATGCACAAGGTAACTTCAAGGGTTATATCAATTTTCTAAATTATTAATATTTTTAAATAGAAATTTCAAGATGTTTAAATGCATGAGGTAACTTCAAGGGTTACAACAATTTTCTGAATTCTTGATTTTTTTCAATAACAATTTTAAAAAGAATTGTAAATTGATGAGGTAACTTTTTAAATATCATGCATCTATATATCTATAGATATCCATATCGTCAATGATATTTTTCCACATGATTATTCAAGGTGAACATCAATAGAGTCTCAAGCATCTACTAGAGGGGGAGGTCGAGGTCATGGATCAGAGAGAATATCAAATGAATTGGGGGAGGTCCATCGTTCACTTCGTAGTATTTATTATAGATATATGTTTATGTGCATTGACATAAATGATAAATAAGTATAATCATATGTATGTATAAATATATATTGAGATCATTTTATATTTTTTTTAGATGCTTTGCTCACTATGTTGTCATGTGACGATGGTCAACATTCTCAGGGTGGTCATCAATCTCATGGTGGTTAACATTCTCCAAGTGGTCATCAATCTCAGGGTGCTAGACTTTTTTTGGGTGGTCAACATCATTTGGGTAAATTATATAAAAAAAATATATATGTTAAAACAAATTTCTACATGTATATGAATTGAATGGATTGAATGGACATATGTGTGTACATGTCTATCTCTCTTGCATGTATGAATACATTTGTTCACATGTTTTTATATTTATGTAATTTTATATATTGATCCAAAGGGTGAAAGTGTTGGCCCAACTAGACGTAAGTGAAGCTGGACAGTTCAAGAACAAGGCCATAGACCAACTACAACTTATCCATCTGATATTCCTGATGAGCTTCCTTGGGAGACAAATATCCAACAATATGCATTACAAAGGTGTAAAAATCATTATTTGGAATTGAGGAAGGATCTTGGGAGTTTGGAGCTCCCTGCAAAGAGTAGAGAAATCTTAGAAGTCTATGGGTCTCTTGAATTAGCAATGCCGAAAGTAAGAAGTCTAATGCTACCTGGTTAGAGGAAGACAATGTCTAGTGACCTCAAAGGTAGTTGAATAGTTCTTAACATAAAAAATGGGGTTGCACAACAAACATTTGGCTTTACCAAACAATTTAAGGTCGAAGGACTCATCCTTAGCCCCTATTCACATGGAATGGCATGAGCTAGGACTGAGAACTAGTTGGAAGGCGCTTACTAGCTAAGATATCGGCCCTTGGAGGAATAGAAAAATGAATTTAGTAGAGTCCCTGATATGGTAGGGCCTTGCTTGATACACTTTCATTTGACGGCCCTATTTCTATTTACTAGGTACATTAGTTGATGACACCAGAGTATCCAAGTACCAAGGGCATTGAGGAATTATTTCATGATGATGTTATATGAATATCATGGTAGTAACATTTGGAGAACATGTGTCACCTAAATCTGGTGTTCTTGCATTCCAGTTACACAAAAATATGAGTGACATGTGGCAAAACATTAATAGTGCCACATCGAAGGGGTCACGTCAACATCTTCCATGTGTCTAGAAATGACTAGATGGTGGAGAGTGAGGTGGCATGTTGAGTTACCATATCATCATATTGGGATATTCATTTGTGCTGAGCCTTCAAAAATCATCAACATCTTGGAATTCTGGAATATATATCATTAGTGCCACATGGTCAAGTATGTGTAAACACCATATACATGTCAAAATCTGATTGGATGATAGAATATGTGCCCATCAGTTCAGATGCTACTACAACCCTTGTTTCTCATCCTATGATCCTTATTTCCTTAGTTGCAAAGTACTTGTTTCTCTACTTAATGCTTGCATCCACTATTTTTGATAGATTTGTCACACTAAGTATTTTAGAGACATTTTCTTTGGTCATGTATGTTTATTTGATCTATATTCTTAAGTTGGTTGGAATATTAATTTGTAAAATCACTTAGTCAACATTTTTTGGCTTTTTACCAATTGTTTTCCACTTCTTTTTGAGCTAGGCATTAAGGAGTTATATTTTCTATCGCTATCAGTAATTCCTTTTTGAATTTTCATTGGTTCTTTTCCATTTCTACCTTCTTGTGCATTTTTCATAGCAAAGACCTGTTATCTCTCTTAGATTTGTAGTCTTTCCCACCATGTTTTTTCTCTCTTTCTAATTTTTCCCATGGCATGGCTAGTGGAACAAGAATCCATAATTTCTAAGAGCCTCTTTTGTAACATATATAGATATATTAACTTATATATATGATTTTATCAAAAGTGTTGGCTCACATTGTTGATGTCAAATGAGGGCCAAGTGGATGTTTCATATCAAAGAGAGCTCAAAGTGGGTGAGAAAGATTTGGCCATAGAATCCTAAAGCAAATATCATTACTCAAAAAATTTGGATTCATCAAAGATCTTGTAGCTACTACCAATTGTAATTTCACACATAATTTTGTTTGCTCCCTAAACTAGTGAAACTTTGTGCAACCTTTCATTGCCTGGTCAATTTTTTGCTTGCTACCACAACAAAAAAATTGTTGAAGATGCATTATATCCATTTTTGGATTAGTAGTCATTGGAAAATAAAAATACAAATAATGGCTGAGAATTATTAGGCATGCCCTTATCTTTAATGATTTATGTAAAGGAATCTATGAAGGAGAAGATGAAAATGCACCTATCAAGTGTATATTGGGCAAATAACTCACCATATGAGTGAACAAGAATAACAAGACATATTCCATAATTTTTGCTTCTATAGGTAAAGAGGCGTCTCATCATATTATTCCAATTACAAATACTTATGATGGATTGCAAAAAATGAAATATTTATATGAATCACACTCATAATTGGAAGTAGTTCAATTGATGATCAAGCACTTCAACTTTGAGTTGAAGTAAAATGACCCCATGGATCTATTTATAGAAATTAGAGCCATCATGCATGATTTAGAAGCCACCGCAATTAAAATAGACATCCCCCTCACATCCTTTTATAGGTCTCCCTATGCTACGTACTCTCACTATCTTGAATCTTTATAAGCTAGCGCCCAACTCAAGGACATTACTTTTTACACTCTTGTGGAGAAGCTTGTAAGAAGGGGGAAATATTTTGGGAAGAGGAATACAAATTCTCAATCCCCTAAAGAATCAATGTTCATTGCATAGAAAGAGAATAATCAATCATAAGATTCTTTTAGAGGGCAAGGTGGTAGAAGAGGATGTGGAAGGAAGAATAATAGATGTAGGGGTGTAATAACCATCAATGAGGAAAATTTGACCTCCACTATACTCATTGTAATAGAGATGGACATAATTCATCCACCTACCAAATCCCTTGGGAAAGAATAGAGAAGAACACAAAGAAGAAAAATGTAAAACATCAGATCTAGCGAAAGGTAAACCACTTGAATTTCCTCATTATATTGATTCCCATTACAATATTGGAGTAACTAAATATCTATTTCATACTCATTTTCTTCTTGGAAAGATGCATGGATAATTGATATAGGTGCAACCTGCCATATGGGTCATGACCTTCTAGAAGTACTTCTTTGAAGACTTCAGTGACAATGCAGATTGAGTAATTTGCATTGTATATAAGTCAATTCTCGAGCCATTTGGACTTCGCAACCTCATGCCTAAATTTCTTAGATTTCTTGACTTGTATACATGATGTACTTTACCTTCTGTAATTGTGGAGAAACTTCTTGTCCCTTGTTCATATTCACTAGCAAGGTCAGTCCATCCATATCTTTGATGGAAAAGTAGAGATAAAGAAAGCACTAGAAAACAAAATTTTCATGAATATAGGAAGAAATGTTGTTGAAGCTACAAGGAACATATTCTCATGCATAGAATTTTACATATATTTCTTAGTATAATGAAGATACATTTTCATCTAGTCTTCTTTCACATGTAATATTTGGAAATCTTAATTATGACAATCTTCGTTTATTAAAAAGAAACAATGTTTCTGGTTTTCCAACTATTACAAGGAAACTAAAGCAATGTGATGCATGTATCCTAGGAAAACATATCAACTAACCATTTAATTATTTCGCTTCCAAAAAGTGTACAAAGCTTGCACTAATTCATTTTGATTTGTGTGGCCCTATGCCTATTCCTTCTACAAATGGAAATAAATATATGATGAAGTTTATTGATGATTACACCAACATGTGTTGGGTATACTTGTTAACGAGTAGATCAAAAACTTTTGAAACTTTTTAAAGTTTTCATGCATGGATTGAAAATGATGCATAATCACATATCGTCTCTCTTCGTAATGATAATGGAAAATCATATACTTCTAATGAATTTCAAAACTATCCTTGCCACATGGGATTCTACATCAAATAATTGTGCCATACAATCCTCAACATAATTGTGTAGCTAAAAGAATGAACAAGACTATCTTAAATATTATTCGCTCAATGATGTTTCTCGAAAATGTAAAGATGATGTTTTGGGCTAATTCAATTATATATGCAGTGTATATAAAAAATATATGCCCATCTCATGCTCTTTAAAATAAGTCTCCTTATGAAATGTGGTATGGCCACATTCCTTTAGTAACACAACTTAGGAACTTTGGTTCCAGCTATCATGCCTTGATTCCCAAGGAATAAAGAAGAAGGTTTCATGAAAGGAGTCAAAAGTGAATCTTCTTGGGATACTTAGTTACCACCAAATCATATCGTCTCTATGATGATGTAAATAAGAAATTTATATTTTATAGAGATGTGACTTTTCTTGAGTCTTCCAATACTGAAAATATTGTTGAGTGACAACTTGATCATTTGGATAGATTCAATCATGTAAAAACTTAACACAAATTTGATAATGATATTCCACATCTTGAAGGGGGTGTCCATATCATGGATCAATCAATGGAATCTCCTTCTTAAGAACTATCTCCCTTTCATGAAGTTTTATCCACTTCTTCAATTCATGAAGACTCTTTGAGCGATGTGATTGAGAGGATTGGAAGGCTATATCTTAATGAAACCCCATATCGATCAATAGAGAAGCCTATACAACGTCAAAAATTTCCTCCAAAATGGATCATTAGAAAACTTTAAAGTGTTCATCCTTATGAGGTTGGAAAGAAAGGAACTAGAAGTTCCACTAGACAAAATGGAGGTGATGTAGATGATTCTAATTTGGTTAACAATATGGATATTTCATGTGATTGTGAATCAAATTTGTCTACTAATTTTGAACCAATTTCCTTTAAATAGTTTACTTCTCATTATGAATGGAAATAAGCAATATAGAAGGAGTATGATGCTCTCATAGAGAATGGAACATGGAAGCTAGTACACCCTCCATTTGGAAGCAAACCAATTGGTTGCAAGTGGGAGTTCAAGAAAAAATATAAATTAGATGTCTCACTTGACAAGAACAAAGCAAGGTTCATGGAAAAAGGATTTGCATAGAAATAATATGTTTATTATCAAGAAACCATCGCCCCCGTAACAAAATAGGCCACCATCCAAACTCTATTTTCCTTTGCAGGTCGGGATGGATGGAAAGTTCATTAAATTGATGTAAACACTTC
>APFE031083582.1:661-14596 GCA_000404065.3 Pinus taeda
GACGCTTCTGTAGACGCTTCGCTTCCTATATTTTTGGAAAATGATGCTTTCGTGTCCCCGCTTCCAAAAAAGTCCCCGTTTCGTCCCCGCTTCGTGCAACATTGTTTTGGATGCCTCACCCCATTGAAATTTCAGTAGATGTTGATCATGTAACATAGCTCTAACACTTTCTTCAATCGTACGATTCTTTCGTTCTGCTACTCCATTTTTCTCTGAATTGTATGGAACTATCAACTCCCTCTTAATTCCAACCTCCTTAAATAAAGCTATAAGTTCCTTTGATGTGTATTCTCCTCCATTATCGGATCTTAGTACCTTGATCTTTCTTTCTGTAAGATTCTCTACTTCTGCTTTGAGTTCTTGAAATTTTTCGAATACTTAATCCTTGGATTTAAGTAAATAAATCCAAGTCTTTCTTGAGTGGTCATAACTGAAAGTCACATAGTATAGATGACCTCCAAGAGATTTTGTAGACATAGGACCAGAGACATCAGAGTGAATGAGATCTAGGATTTCTTTAGATCTTGAAGCACTGCTTTGAAAAGGTTTCCTTACATTTTTCCCTAATGCACATCCCTTGCAAATTCTTTCATGATCCTCCTTTAGTTCAGGGATGCCATTCACCATTGTATTTAGAGTTGGTAAGATTTTGTAATGAAGGTGTCCAAATCTTCTATGCCAAAGCTCACATGGACTGACTTCAATGTGAACCAAGGCTTGAGAGAGAGGAGTAAGTAATCTCTAGAGTCTTCCTTCACTAATCCCAATAACTTTTGCATTGTTGATGCTAGAGCCTTTATCGCACAACATAACTTTTCCATCTACAAAAACAATTCTATCTCCTTTATCTTCTAAGCATGAAATACAAAGTAAAATTTTCATTCATACCTAGAATGAATATAATGTTGTTGAGATGTATGTTTCCTCCATCTTCTAGCTCCAATGAAATTGATCCGATTCCTCTTACTGCATAACTCTTTGTCTCCAAGTTTGACCGAATAAGCTGATTTTCTTCTTGATAGTCTTTAGTTGTTTATGTTCCCCTGTCACATGTCTAGATGCTCCACTGTTAATTACCCAAATATTTTCATCTTCAAAAGTACTTGTAAGTGCTGAGAATAATTCTTCGTCCTTTGTAGAGGAAGCCTTGATTGATGATAGGAGATTCTTGAATACTTTTATGCTTTGCTTGAGGTGTCTTACCAACATAGAAAACTGCTTCAATGAGAACTTCCATAACTTCTTCAAGGATGTAGTGATTTTCATCATGCCCTTTTTCAACTTTAGCTTTGATACCATGTTGAGAAATCAATAGGGCTACTTAAGAAGTGATTTCTCTTAGACTTGATAATTGCTTGTGATGTTCTTTTACTTTTCTTGATTATTAGATTCTCTTTTTCTTATTATTATGTTGTTCTTTTCATCAAACAACTACCAAAACATAAAGATCAATAGTACACAAGGACACAAGATGTAGACTGCTAGTTAGGGCCAAACCTCTCCTTTTGAGAGGAAAACCCACAAATATCTTCTCTTCTTATAGATTCTTCTATTGACAAAATCTAGGACCTTGGTCCTAGACCAAGACCAATACCCTTCCAAGACCAAGGCAAACCTTCTTGATGATGTGCTTCTTCTACCGAAGTCAAACCAAGTCAAATATCTTCCAACAACACAACTTTGACCCTCAGCTACAGAATTTAGCCCCCCACTACAGGGCTGAAAATTTTGGCAACTAGCAACTAGCTGCAACTTCGAACGTTTGGGAGAATTAGGGCTTCTAGAGCTTCTTCCTTCCTTCGCTTAGCCTTCTCCTTCTTCTATGCCTTATGAGAGATGAAATTGTCCAATCTTCTTCCAACTTCAACCCTTTCCTTGCTTCTTGAGAATTTTGGCCTTGTCGCTGCAGAAACCCTAGCTTGCCTTCGAACGTGTGAGATAGAGAGTGCAAAACCCAAAAAACTTCGACTTCCTTTTTCCTTCATTTGCCTTCTTCTTTGTCTTCTTTTCTTGATTGATGAGTGAATGAGTGAGTGTCTTCAAGGAGGTCGAATGCTCTCTTATATACAGGGTTCCAAGAGGAGGACATGCCCTAATTAGGCCGACTTCTCTGCTAGACCGGCTTGGTCTTGGAGGGGTATTTTTGACACTTTGACTAAAAAATAATTCTCTTGGCTTGTTTCAAAATGCCAAATGGGGTCTTTTACATATGACAATGACTCTTTGACTTCTTGACTTAATAAAAAAACCTAGGAGAACTCAATGGGTGATTTTACCTAAAATAAAATGACCTTGAGCTTGAAACGCATGTTACAAAAATAATAATAATAATTTTTCTTTTCCTTTTTATGATATACAAGAATCAAGAGTAAATATGAAGATCGAACCTAGTTACACTTTTCAACACACCGAAACTCCCAAATAGATAATTGACACTGCTTTTCCTCAAGAATGAAAGGTATCCTCATCCTTGTTTTTCTTAGATGATGCAACCACCATTTGCACACCAACATTGGTCTCTCTTTCGAATTCTTTCCTCTTAGATGCAGTCACTCTTGAACATGCTCCAATTCCACAAGATGGTAAGCCCAACAAATGTGCTTTCACACGGAAATAGGTGCTCTTGAATTGGGTGTTGCAAAAGTTGCATTTCCGAAGAACATTGCCTCCTCCCTTTAACTTGTTTCCTAGCCCTTGAATTCTTGTAATATACTTTCACAAGGGATATTTAATTTCTTCAGCTTGTTGTCTTGCTAAATTGATGTGTCTCTCAACTTTTGAAGTTGTTGTTGCAGCCCCACTTCCAACAGTTGGAACACTAGCAAACTGTGATGAAATTGAAAGATGGGGGGCATCACTAATGGGGATATTTCTCCTACTTTTTTGCCCCTTCCCTGTTGCCCTTGATTGAGTAATGGTTGTTGTAGAAATAAATAAAAAAATGTAAACAAAATGATAGGCACACTGCTGTAGAAAAAATAGAAAAGAAAATGGAAGATAAATTTACATACTTGTTGCTTGAATGAATTCCAAAACACACCAATCTTCTTTGCTGGTTGCCCCCATAGTCCCACAATGCCAAAACGACAAATGAAAGTGAGGAAAAACGACCCAAATCAGCCTTTTAGCAATTGTGCGGGTCCCTTTTAGTCGAATATGTGTTCGAAAATCAAGGTTCGTTGTGGGAGCGAATTCGATTCTCGTGGGACATGAATCCCAATTTTCAAACACACAATTGCCTCGAAGCAGACATGTGTTGCTCGAGAATAGTGTCTGATTCGCTTGATTTGCAACATATAGGGGCAGGGTAGGACGAATCTAGTTACTTAGCTAGCCACAAATCTTGCCTTGTATTTGTCAATACTTCCATCCACTGCATTGTTTACCTTGTATACCCATTTGGAGGACGCCACAAATTTTCCTTCAGGTCTAGGCACAATCTCCCATACATCATTCTTCATACTCGATCGGTATTCTTCTAACATTGCATCCTTCCAAACTTGTTGTTAGATGCTTCTTCAAAGGTGGAAAGTTTGACATCAATCAGATTAGACAAGTTGGCCTCTTCCTAATTTTAGGAACAACAACTGGGTCCACTTGGTCATTAGGCCCTTGTGGCTCTTCTTGATGATCAACATGATGTTCTAAAGAAATTGATGGACCAAAACCCTCTTCTTCTTGGGAGCTTCATGTACTTTTTCCTCGTCAGATTCCAAGGGAACTTCCTTAGATTTCCAATAAGCCATATTCTCATCAAAGGCCATATCCCTGCTAATTTCAACTTGTTTTTGTCCTGGAACATATATTCCATATGCCTTTGATGATTCACAAATCACTATATCCAACGAATATCCCTTTCTTTCTCGAAGGCTCTAACTTCCTTCTCTTCTCTTTAGGTACATGAATATAAACAAGACAACCAAATATTCTTAAATGACCAACTTGAGGATTTTGTCTGGTGAACGCCTATATTTTGGGTGTAGACAACTGTTATCGAGGCTTCACTCCATAGAAACATAGGCAGGTCTTGATCAGAATCACTGCCTTAACAAAGTCTTTGGATGTAGGCAACTGTCATCGATGCTTCAGTCCATAGAAACATAGGTAGGTCTTGATCAGAATCATCGCCTTAACAAATTCTTCAATAGTTCTATTCTTTCTTTCTGCAAATCCATTTTGTTGTGGATTGTAAGGGACTATCAACTTCCTCTTAATCCTAGCTTCTTTACAAAAGGAAATGAGTTCCTTGGAGGTATATTCTCCTCCATTATTAGATCTCAAGATCTTGATCTTCTTTCCCTTTAGATTTTCTACTTCAACCTTGAATTCCTGGAACTTGTACAATACTTCATCTTTTGTCTTCATGAAGTAAATCCATGTCTTGTGAGAGAAATCATCAATAAAGATCATATAATATAAAGATCCTCCCAGGAATTTTATTGGCATCGAACCACATACATCAGAATGGACTAGATCTACGATTTCCTTATATCTACTTTTGGTGTTTGGGAAAGGCTTCTTGACATTTTTCGCAAGTGCATATCCTTTACATACTCTTTCATGTTCTTGCAAATTTGGAACACCTGCAACCATCTGCTTTAAGGTTGGAAAAACTTTATGGTGAAGGTGAGCATATCTTCTATGCCAAAGCTCACAACGATTAATGTCATTATGTACAAGTACTTGAGTAGGTTGTTTCAAAATTCTATACAACCTTCCTTCACGAACCCCATTTTCTCTAGCATAATTTATAGTAGAGCCTTTGGACCAAACAAGAACTTTGCCATCAACAAATGCTACTCTATCTCTTTTGTCTTCCAAGCATGAAATGGAAACCAAATTCTTCTTCAAACCTGGAACACATAAAATATTGCTAAGTTGAACATTATCACTTGATTCTATCTCAATGGAAGTCTTCCCAATGCCTTTGACTGCATAACTGTTGTTGTCTCCAAGTTTTACCTTTTGTGATAACCTTCTTTCCATTAGACTTGTGAGGTTGTCTCAATTCCCCGTCATATGCCTTGAGGCACCACTATCTACTAGCCACAAGTCTTCACCATCTGCAATAGAACCAGTAAGAACAAAAAATAGAAAAATTCTTTATTACCTAGATTTTGATTATTAGGCTTCTTTGGAAGTTTGTCCAAGTTTGCTATGGTGGCATGTTGGTTTCCATTCCTTTTTCTATCATTCAATCTTTTAGGACAATCACTTATATATTGATCAAATTTGTGATAATAATAGCATTGAGCCGTTGACATGTCTCTCTTTCCTTGAGAGTGGATCTTCTTTCCTTAGGTATGTGAAAATTCTATCGCTGCAACAACTAATTTACTTTTCCTACATATTCCACAATAAGTTATTCATGAAATTACTTCAATAAACATTAAAATAAATACTGTTGCAGATATCACAGTGTAATACAAAAACAAAACATATGCACAAGAATCAACACATTGACACAGTTATTTTGGACAACAGTCCCCAAAAAAATCCAACGCGGGAAAATCGATGCAACAAGGGAGGTTTTTATTATTCAACAATTCTTCAGTACAACAGGGTACCAAACTGGGTTACCCACATATGGAAATAATTCTCCAACACTTCTCCCAATCCTAGCATTAGCCCAACTGACCTCCACGTGTCTCTCCAACCCTCTGCGTCAGCCCTTGCTTGACTACGTCAGCGCTGGGCCTCTCTGTGTCACCCACGCAGGCCCAACTAGTGACTGCGCAGTCTTTTGCTGCCTCTACGTCGGCCTGAAAAGCCTTGCGTCTGCGTCTCCTGCCTCAGCGTTGATCTTCAATGGTTGATCCCACCTCTCTGCTTTGTACTTGCTGCCTCCTGATTGCTCACCAGACCACTGGTTCAATTTCTCAGCTAACCCCACTCTAGAAATTGAACTGATTGGTCTCCCTAAGTGTGTTCTCCAAGTGACCCTCAAGCCTCCTCTTATACTTTTTTCGTTGACACATCAACGACTGAGATTAAGTCCATAATCAACGAATAAGATTAGATCTGGCTTGATCCATGTCTTTTGGACCATTCTAATGCAATTTTATATTAATTCACATTAATATTTTATTTTCCCCAAGTTTAGACTTTAGGGACTCCATTAAAAATATTAATTATTTTAATATCTCGCAAACTGTTTAGAATCTGCCCAAACCATTCTTGGGTATTGGAAATCTCCTGTGCTTTAGCCTTGCTCCCAATTTTCATGGCTAGAGCACATCCATTGCTACCCCAAATCAACACTCCCTCTAGCAAGGATTGTGCTCTAGTAATACTCCTCATTGAGTATCACCCTGATCGTCCGACATCGGTCCCTATGCTGATGCTAGGCCTGCTGTCCAACATCCTTTGCACTGTCGTATCCTTTACTTCTACCCATGGCCCTGCGACTGCCATTGCTACGTCTGTACTGCAACTCCCTCGACATCCGTGCTGCTGCTGGTCCTTTCTTCCAACACTACATTTGGACTGCAACTCCCTCTGCATCCTTGTTATTATTACTCCCATTTTTGCTACTGAAATGGATTCTTTACCATCCCCATCTTTTCCCTGAAGTAGTCAAACTTTGTCCTTCCAAGGGCCTTGGTGAGGATGTCCACCACCTGTTCTCCTGTAGGAGTGTAGCTCAATTGTACAGCTCCTTGTTGGACACAGTTTCTGACAAAGTGACAACGGATATCAATACGCTTCGACCTATCATGAAACACTAGATTCTCAGAGAGCTTGATGCAACTCTGATTATCGCACATGATCCTGGTCGCCTCCATATTCCTTTTGAATAGGTTCACAAGCAATTTTCTAAGCCATATGGCCTCTCACGAAGCTGTGCTTGCCGCCATATATTCTGCCTCAGATGAGCTCAAAGACACTGACTTCTATATCGTACTGCGCTAGGAGGTCATTCCCGATCCAATGTTGAAACAATACCCAAAGGTACTTTTGCGATCCACTGAACTTCTGCCCAATCTGCATCAGTAAATCCACTCAATCTGATATCCTTACTCTTGGTGTACATGAGTCCATAATCGACTGTTCCCTATAAGTACCTGAGAACATGTTTGGTTGCTGCCCAGTGCGTCCTCTTTGGTTCCACCATGAACCGACTGAGGGAGTTGACAGTGTAAAAAATGTCTAGCCTGGTATTGACCAAATACATTAGGGACCCTATGAGCTAGCTGTATAGGGTGGGATCGACATCCTTGTCTTCTGATGCATCAATCTTCTTCTATTTGGTGATCATTGGCGTAGCCATAGGTCTACAGTCCTCCATCCCGAACCTTTTCAGGATTTCTGTAGCATACCTCCCTTGCCCAAGGAAGATTTCTCCCTTCTGCTGCCAAATTTCCAACCCTAGGAAGTAGTGCATTCGTCCCAAATCCTTCATATCAAATTTTGTGGCTAGATTCTTCTTGCAGTCCCCAATGGGTCTAGATGATCCTGTCAGAAAGAGATCATCCACATACAATACTAAGATTAGCGTCTCGTTCTCTACAACCAGATAGTAGAGATTCGGATCCGCTTCACTCTTGATAAACCCCATCTTTTGCAAGTAGCCATCTATTCGACCATACCATACTCTCGGTGCCTATTTCAGCCCATACAAGGCTTTCTTCAATCTGCATACAGGAGACCTCTTCTCATGAGTTTCAAAGCCCTCTCATAGTCTGTCAGAGACACCCGACATAGCTGAATGAGCATTGCTCCTACCCAACCTATGGGCCAGCCATAGAACCATTGGTGGGCTAGGCCTCTTCTATTACCTCGTTCAGAAATGTCGTTTTGACATCCATCTGATGGATCTCCCATCCCATCTGGGCTGCAAGAGATATAACAGTTCTAATAGATGTATACCTAGCTACCAGGGCGAAGGTCTCCTCATAGTCAATCCCTTCCTTTTGAGCATACCCCTTAGCCACAGACTTGGCCTTATATTTCTCAACACTGCCGTTTGTAGCTTATTTGATCTTGTAGATCCATCTTGAACCTACCACTGATCTGTCTTGAGGCCTTGACATCACCTCGTAGACATTGTTTACCATTATGGAGTTGTATTCCTCCACCATTGCATCAAGCCAAACCTGATGTTGAGCTGCCTCCCTTGAAACTAGTAGGCTCTCCATGTTGAGCTACTAATGCCTGATATCTATCTGGCTGTTTTCGCTCCCTCTTATTGTTTCTTGGCACACCGATGAAGTCCTCTGCATCTCACAGAATCTGACGAAGTTCCCTGCTAGTTCTTCCTCTGCCAGTAGGTGCTTTTGTTTGCTCTTCCTTCTCATCCTGAGAATCTTCCGGTCCTGGGGAAGAATTCTTTACTTCTGTTGGTTGAAGAGGCTTAACCAACGAATCCTCTTTCGGCTGCTCCTCGGAAGGCATCTCGTGAGATCTTCTGAAAGCCCTTTCCTCCATGAACTTTACATCTCGTCGTACTACTACCTTCCTGCTCTCTGGAAGATAGATTTTGTATGCCTTAGCGTTCTCGCTATATCCCATTAGATATCCCTTTTCCGCAGTCTGATCCAACTTCTTCCTCTTTTCTTCAGGTATGCAACAATATGCTAAACTCCCAAATATCCTGAAATGACTGACTTCAGGGATCTTCCCTGTGAAGACTTTCTCTGGAGTAATCTTGCCCAATGCCCAATGAGGAGTCCTATTCTGAACATAGACTGCTGTGTTGCACGCTTCTGCCCACAGGAATTTTGGCATATCCTGATCATACATCATGGCCCTAGCTGCTTCTACAATAGTCCTGTTCTTTCTTTTTGCTACCCCATTGTGCTTCGGATTATAGGGAGCTATCCACTCTCTTCTTATGCCCTCCTTAGCGCAAGTCTTTATCGACATATTCGCCACCATTATCTGAGCGTAAAACTTTTATTGTCTTCTCAGTGAGATTCTCCACCAGAGCCTTGAATTCCTTGAATCGACAGAAAACCTCATCCTTGGTTTTCAGAAAATAAATCCAAGTTTTCCTTGAGTGGTCATCAATGAAGGTAAGGAAATACTCGACACCACTGAGAGCTTTGACAGGCATAGGTCCGCAAATATCTGAGTGTATCAATCCTAGTACACTCTTGGCCCTGTGTTTGCTCCTAGGAAATGTTGCCTTAACGTACTTTCCTAGAGCACATCCCCTGCATACATCATCTCGTTCTGTACTCAGATCCGAAACTCCTGTTACAGTGCTCCTGAGAATTCTCAGAGCTCCATGGTGCAAGTGACCCATTCTTTTGTGCGATAGTTCATTCAAGTCCTTGTCTCCATGACTGCCTATTAGTGCCATTGGTGATTCTAGTTGTAATCTATACAATCGATTACTTTTGATCCTGATCTGCACATTCGTTTTCCAGCTCAGGTGTTTGACGTATAACTTCTCCTTGATGAATTAGACGTTGTAGCCCTTGCCTTGTAGTTGTGACACAGAAAGTAAGTTCATCCCCAATCGTGGTACATGCAACACATTTGTAGCACGAAACTGTTCTCCCGATTCTGCCCGAAAGACTATGGTACCCTTCCCTACTAGAGTACACTTTGCCTTGTTCCCCATGGTGATTTGAAAGTTCATCTTCTCTTCTCGATATTCTAAGAAACATTCCTTGATTCCCGTCATATGCAACGAGGCTCCACTGTCTATATACCATACTTCTGATGATGCAACACTAGTCATACATGCCACTTCTTCTTCTAGCCTGGAAGCTAACATAGAGAAATCGACATCTCTTTCTCTTGTGCAATCTTCTAAAAATTTGTGTGAGTTCCCTGACGTGGATGCCTCTGCATCGTGGTCTCAACCCATAACTGATTTTCCCTTCCTGTCTTTGATTACTCGCTCTGATACCATGTGAAAATTATATCATTGTAGCAACTGATTTACTTTTCCTACTTATTCCACAATAAGTTATTCATGAAATTACTTCAATAAACATTAAAATAAATACTGCTGCAAATATCACACCGTAATACAGAAACAAAACATATGCACAAGAATCAACACATTGACACAGTTATTTTGGACAATAGTCCCCGGAAAAACCTAATGTGGGAAAAGTGGAAAACCAATGCAGCAAGGGAGGTTTTTATTATTTAGCAATTCTTCAGTACAACAAGGTGCCAAACTGGCTTAGCCATAGGGAGAAATAATTCTCCAACACTTCTCCCAATCCCAGCGTCAGCCCGAATGAGCTCTGCGTGGCTCTCCAACCCTTTGCGTTAGCCCCTGCCTGACTGTGTCAACCCTGGGCCTCTCTGCGTCACCCACGCAGGCCGAGCTAGTGACTGCACAGTCTTTTGCTGCCTCTGCGTCTGCCTGAAAAGCACTGTGTCTGCGGAAAAGCCCTGCATCTGCCTCGCTTGTCTCAACGCTAACCTTCAGTGGCTGATCCCACCTCCCTACTCCATACTTGGTGCCTCAGACCACTAGTTCAATTTCTCAGCTAACCCTGCTCCAGAAATTGAATTGATTGGTCTCCCTCAATGTGTTCTCCAAGTGACCCTCAAGCCTCTTCTTATACTTTTCCCGTTGACACATCTATGACGAGATTAAGTCCCTAATCAACGACTAAGATTAGATCTGGCTTGACCCATGTCTTTTGGACCATTCGAACACAGTTTTATATTAATTCACATTAATATTTTATTTTTCCTAAGTTTAGACTTAGGGACTCCATTAAAAATATTAATTATTTTAATATCTCCCAAACTGTTTAGAATCTGCCCAAACCATTGTTGGGTATTGGAAATTTCCCGTGCTTTAGCCTTTCCACCAATTTTCGTGGCTAGAGCACATCCGATGCTACCCCAAATCAACAAGGTCTTCTTCCTCCATTTCTTCCTTGAAAGCCAAACTTCTTCCTTCCTCCACCTTTCTTGAAATGTTTTGCATATGCCTGAGAATCACCTTCTTCGGATCTTTGAATCTTTCCTCTTGACGCGAGTTTTGATTCTTCTTGAATACATGTGGTCCATAGTTCATGAAACTTTGGAGCTTCTTTTCTAGCACATATTCCTGCTGCAAATGAGTCCCATGATTCAAGCAAACCATTAAGTGCTGTAGTTACTAGTTCTTTTTCAGGAATGATTTCATCAATTGCTTGAAGTTGATCTCTCAATTGAGAAATCCTCATAAAATATGAGGCTATAGTGTCATTCCTTGTCATTCTAATATTACAAAGCTCATTCTTCAAACTCGTTGATTGGCCAATATTGTTAATGGTATATAGACCAACTAGGGCAGCGTACATTTTCTTTGAATAGTTAATATTTGCAATATATGGGATCAAATGTTCTCTGATGGAATCTGCAATGATGACTTCTAGCTCTATTGTCAACTTTCTCAAAATTTGATTTCTCTTCATCCTTTTCATGTTCAATGATCTTGCCTCTCATAGTACCCATGAGATCCTCCTATGCAAGAAGAAGATCAATTCTTGTTTTCCAAGCCCTAAAGTTTGTAGCTCTCTAATTTGTTTTTTGCTCTCATATGGGAAGCCATAGACATAGACAAGCAAATAGGTTGTAGATATAGGTCTTCCTCTGGAGTGATATCTTACCAAAACTTCTTCAACAATGATCTCAATGTCCTTCTCATCACCAAAACTTTGATACCATGTTGAGATTTCAAGTGCAATATATACAAGCACAATATTTTTGAAATATTAATAATTACTTCAAATGATATAGATCTCCTTTTAACAATACCATCTTATCATCAAGTAATTACACTTCAGAAATTCAACCATGAAACCATAAAGACAATAGAGATCACAATGCACAAAGAGAATACAAGATTTACCCTAGGAAAACCCACTTAGGGGAAAACCCAACAACCTTTATCGTAGAGAGATTCTTCAGTTCAGCAAGAGATACATGTAATGCTGCTAGTCAACTATGAGGTCAAACTGACCAACTAAGCTTATGGTTAAACCTGGTCCACAACCCTCAAGTCAAATTTCTCTGCAACTCGGCCTTGCAACTTCGTCCCTATAACTCGACCCTGCAACTACCTAGAATTTTGGCCTGTCCAGAAAGATTGTTGCCCAGAAACCACACGTGCGAGGTCTAGAGAGAGAAATGCGAGCTAGAGAGAAAGAGAGAAACTGTCTTGCTTGTGAGAGGTCAAATGGTGCCTTTGTGGAGGAGGTCAACTGCGTTTATGTAGTATTCTGCCTTAGCGAATGGATGTGTCTCTCCACTAGAGCCGACTTGACTTGAGGGAAGGCTGACTTGACTATTTTGGAGCCAAAAAATTCAAAATTTAATTTCTAAATTTTCTCTTTTAAATCTAACATGAAGAACATGTCTTGCATAAATTCTTTTAAGGGCTAAATAATCAAAATGACATGAAGAACATGTGTTTCAAATTCTTTATACATTACAAGGGCTAAAATATATATTATGAAGACCAACCATAGTTACAAAATTCAACACATGGTTCATAACATTTGGTATCGAAGCTATTATCTCATGATTTTGGTGCTCCAAACGAGTCTTCTTGGCATTTTAACTATAACTTTTTTGGGATGCTTTAGACGGTGAAATTTTGAGAATATTCAGGAGAGATCTTGGGGAACATCTGATTAAAATTTTAGATTTTGGTTTGCTATACTTCAGAGGTATATGCTGTGGAAGTTATGTTTTGTGATTGGTCTTGAAATCTGTTTCAAATGAATCATCTTGGAATTTTCGTTATAATATTTTTTCTAGGAGGTTTTAGATTGTAAAATTTTGAGCATATTGAGAAAACATTCTAAGGTATGTTTAGTAAAAATTCCATATTTCGTTCACTATAATCTTGGAGATGTACCTTGTGGGAGTTAGGTTTCGTGAATGGTCTTGAAATCAATTTCAAACGATTGATCATGGCATTTTCGCTATAATTTTATATTTGGGGCACTTTAGATTATGAAATTTTAAAAAATTTGAGGATACATACCGAAGTGACTTGGGTAAAAATTTCAGAATATATATAAAGAGTTGGATATGTGGTACACTATACAAGTTTTCTCTTGGGAAGAGGCCAAAAAATCAAGAAGATATGGGGAAGTTACCATAACTTTCACTTGGCACATCAAATTTTGATCAGACTTGTGGAATTTCAGAGAAGACATACCGGAGTATTACATGATAATTTGATTATAGTTTCAAAAGGGTTCAAATCTCAGGGACATACCAAGACAAATGGTATCCATCCATGCAGTCTCCAATTTAAAGCAATGTTACTTGGGAGCGGGAGCGGAAGCGGGGAGCGGGGAGCGGAAGCGGGAGCGGGAGCGACCATTTTCAGAAGCTCCCGGTTTGGGAGCGAATCCGGGAGCGATTTTTTAAATTATATATATTTTTTTATTTTTTAATTTTTGATACATATAGTCAACAAAAAACATGTAGAATGATGAATTAGACATAAAAAACATAAAAACACATAGATTGATCATTGAACCATATCACATCAATTATCTAGAAATTATAATCGTCATCAACCATGTCCACAAGATAGTAATTTTACACATATTACAACCAGTGTTGTGAAAATCGCGTTTAAATCGCGCGTTTTTCAAAAAATCGCGATTTTTTCCCTTTGGCGATTAAATTGCGCTTTTTAAGGGAAAAAATCGCGGTAAATTTTTTTTTCCCGATTTTTTGAAAAAAGCGCAATTTTTTCGGTAAAACGCGCGGGGTCGGGCGACAGCGGGTTTTATATGAAAAAATTAGATTTTTTTTGTCCCATTTGGACAGCGCGCGGGTTAGGAAGAGCTCTGAGCTGGAGAGAGGGTTTGGAGGGCGATTTCGCCGATTCAAAGGGTCTACGCTCACCATTTCGAGAGGAGATCGCCATTTTCGCCGTAGAAACGGTATGTAGGTTGATTTTTTTTAGTTTTCATTGTTTCAAAACAATGTTTTTCTATGTTTTTAATTTTT
>APFE031083586.1:0-10882 GCA_000404065.3 Pinus taeda
CCTTTGGGTACAGTGGCTACCTCTGGTAGAATGGTGGTATAACACCAACTATCATGCCACCACCAAAATGACTCCATATGAAGTAGTATATGGTCAACGCCCGCCTTCACCTACTTCATATCTCAAGGGATGCTCAAAAGTCCAAGCAGTGGATCAACTCCTACAGCACCGCGCAACTATGCTCGCCCATCTTCAACAGAATCTTCACCAAGCTCAAAACCGCATGAAGCAACAGGTAGACCAGCATCGCTCAGAGTGCCAATTTCAAGAAGGGGATCAGGTCTTTTTACGGCTCCAACCATATAAGCAAACATCACTCAAAGACAAAGGATGTCAGAAACTCTCTCTCAAATTCTATGGACCATATCAAGTACTTCAACGCATTGGAGAAGTGGCCTACAAGTTGGCTTTGCCACCTACTACAAAAATCCATCCAGTTTTTCATGTTTCATGCCTCAAGAAAGAGATTGGGAATAATTGCAGAATTCAGACTAGTCTACCAGAATTGGATGAAGAAGGATCCATCTGGCTTCAACCGGAATAGGTCCTCGACACACGAGTCAAGCAACTGCGCGGTCGCATGATTAAGGAAGTCCTAGTCAAATGGAAAGACACCTCTCCAGAAGATGCAACTTGGGAGCCAACCACTATTCTGCAGCAGTTTCGGCAGCTTCAGCCTTGAGGACAAGGCTAGTCTTAAGGGGGTGGGCATGTTAGGGTCCCACCCTAACCCCCTTATCTATGTAATGGGACCACGTCATAGTTAAGAGTCAATAAAGCCCATATTAATAATTGTAAGTGGTTAATCCGCAATTAATAAAGGAAACACAGTTAGTTGCAAATGGGCCGTAGTATTAGATAGATGGTATTAGTAATAAGCAGTATTGACCCATGGTATTACTCGTAGGAGTCATATATAAAGGATAGTAACTCCCTGCGAGGAGCATCGTGTCTTATTTTTGTAATCTAGCTCTGCTCTATTGGAGGTTGCCCCCTCGAAGAGGCAAGTGAACATTACTCTCTGAATAATAAAGTCTTCGTTATTCTGTGTTCTGGATATCTTTTCTTCACATATTCTGTGTTATCGGTCTCTTTTCTTCACATATTCTGTATTTGGGTATCATTTGCAGGTTAAGAAGCATAAAATTGTAAGTCAACTTCTTGGATAATGTGCTGATGTCGACAAGAAGCGACTCATCGCAGGAGGGCCTTGATGTATCCAAAATCAATGACACGAAATGAGTGTAGTGATTTTAGAAATGGAATTTGATTGACGACACAAGGTTCAGGAACGATGGTCATGAAAATGAAGGTTTATGGTATTGCAAAAGATGAATTTTGACTAAATAACTTCTCTTGAACATGTTGTTGACACTAAAGTGAATTGGTAGCATTGACACAAAACAAAGCGATAGATGGTATGATAGGCCAATGGTGTGATCACCATCAAGCTAATAACCCAACCTAAATAGTCACTGTGATGGAGTGAAAGTCTCATGTTCAAGAGCAACCTGCTACCATAAAGTGGTTTTCCCCTTTTCCAATTTTTCATAGTCATTTCTGACCAGTACCTCTTTATTTTTATCAAGCTTAAGGAGCATAACATATTCTTGTTGTATAATTTCACCCTTTGGGCGAATCCATCGCCATTTGATGTTTTAACGAGTCTAGCGAAGTTGAAACTCGGTCTTCTCTTGATGGAAAAGTTTGTCACTATTTGATGTTTTTAACGAGTTTAACGACAAAGACAACTCAGTCCCTTTCATGTTTAGAGAGTTTGAAAAGGGACAAAAAGAAAAATCCACAAGGTCTTTTTCATAAATTAATCTATGAAACCTGAAAAAGTGTAAAATAATACCAAAGAGATATCATTTCCAATCCATTTACGAGCTAGAAAGGACAATCACTCAAAAAGCTTTTCATATTTAGAGAGTCTGGAAAGAGTTTAAAGAGGACCCCAAGGGGGTTCCTTTTTCTTTTTTAGCAGAGCTCGAAAAATATATAAAAGTGTGCTCTACTTGGAGTAACGAGTGGATTATATGATAGCAACTAGTTTCGCCGATGTTGGAACTTCTAGAAACATGTTGATTTATGTGAAGAGGTTGGCTAATAAGACCACTCATTGCATCTATTACTCAAAAAAGTGTAAAACAACTAAGTGAAAATGTATGATCACCCAAAGGGATGGTGGCAATGGGATGAAAACTCGCAAGGCTCCTCTGATGGAAAAGGCTGATAAAATGGAAATCATGAGGGTTAAAAATGGAAATGGGTTCATTTTTAAATAAGCTTGAACCATAGGGAACTATGCTTGAGTTCAGTTTCATGTTTACACAAGCTTGAAATCAAAAACTATGCTTGGATTCGGTTTCACTTTTACACAAGCTTAAAACAAAGAAATATGTTTGAATTCAGTTTCATTTTTACATAAGCTTGAATCATGAAAAGCTATGCTTGAAATTTGTTTACATGCCCTCAGCATGATGAAAGGGAGAGTCTCCTGTAACCAGATGGAAGTCACTGCAGTGAAGTAGGATGGATATCCAACACCTTTTTGGCTTTTTCCTGATAGGGACAAGGGTGAATGTGGTGATTCCCTTCACATAACCTACAGGGAAACTTAAATTTACCACTAGATGCATGCCCCCCAAGCTTCGCTACATTCACCTATGTAGACTACTTGTTGCTATCAAGTGGATGGAATGAAGGGTCTTTTACGAGATCAAGTGAAAGCTTCGATTGGGATTTTACGAGATCTAGTCAAAGACACAACTTCGAACTTAGGACCTTGTTTCATTTTTTAATGAGATTAAAACAAGACAAGGAACTCTACTTAGATTCCTTGTTTCATTTTTTAACGAGATTCGCACAAGATTGGTGAGCACCACTATTGCAACAATAATTTTGCAACTCCTGGGCTACCTACTTTACTCTTATCAACCCGGTAGTTCGTAACAAACTTAGAAGCAACGGTGTTATATGCATAATTACTAGTTCTTACTGCAGGTTGTCACTTGGTCAGTCGACACAAGATCACTAGGAGCTCAAGCCAACTTCTATGGATTCTATAAGAAGCTTTATATGTGATGAAAGGAAAAAGAGAGACTATGCTACTAATGCTATTCTACTAGTAGAAAGGAAGACTGAAATGTAAAACAAACCAAGGAAACCCTAATTAACCAACTAATCCTACTTTTGTAGAAAGCACTATGAAAAACATGGAATGAATTCCATTACCTACTCAAGGAAGTAAACAACATCTACTCAAGCTATTTATAGAAGTAAATGAGAAAAAAAAATCTTTTTGGATTTTGATTTATTTTTATGTGAATTTTACATGCATGTATTTTGTTGTGTGTGAAGGTGGAAGTGAATAAGTGGGGTTGAAGGGGGAATTTCGGACATGAGAGGATGTAGGATGGTTTGGATGGGTCCTACGAGGTCTCAAGTGGCCTTCTAGAGGCTTTTCCCACACTCAGCCTTCAAGAGAAAGCCTACCAGAAAATCTAGAGGAGGACACAGGGGATCTACAAGAGGTCTACACGAGGTCTACAGGAGGAGGCCGAGAATAGTTTTCATACTTTTGAGGGTATGATATTGGGTGGAAAAGGTGGATGAAGTTTAGAATGGGGTTTTAAGGTGCTTAGGGTCTATCAAGAAGCACTAGGAGAGAGAAAGATGATTGGGTTTGCTCAAGGAGAGAGGAAGAAGTTCTATGGAAAAAATGTAGAAAACTAAGGCAGATTTGAGGTGAGCTTTAGGTAACCTCTAGGTCATGGATCAAAGAGAGGATGTGATGGATGATAGGATGTCTTGTTATTAGAGGAGATATACTACAAAATAATTGACAATCAACTAATAAGATCAAACAACGGAATGACTGCATCTAGAAAAACGAAATTTTGCATCAAGCTAGTGTAAACTATGATCTATGGAAGCGAATGCTGAGAAATGCTACAAGAAATAAAGCATGGAAGAATACTTATTGAAAATAAAGAAGTGAGCCTAGTCGAAAATACCTAAAGAAAAGTAATAACCTTGTAACAAACTGCAAACACTAGAAGTCCTATGAATGAGGAAAACCTATGCTTTTGGGGCAGCAAGAGGGTCTTTGCCTCAATTCATGGTCCCAAAGGGACAAAGAGAGGCCAAGGAACTATTTCTATCCTTTTGAATCTTCTTTATATCACTTCTTAACCTACTATAGAAAGCACAAATGAAAGGAAACTATTGAACCATCAAAAGCAAGTTATTCTTAACCATGTAAGAAATACATCTAACAACAATCTAATCTACAACTAAAACAAAAACATGCAAATACAAGTAAAGAGGAGCTTGGCTACTTGGATTTGGCCCTAACCTAAGAGCTTCAGCCCTCTGAGGAAAATCAATGCTAACTCAAAAAGGATTCTATCTTTACTCCCAAAATAATAACAAGATTACATGAACTGTCAAAATAATAAGCTCGAAGTTAAGCAAAGTTTACATAAGCAATACTGTAGAAATCCAACAAAAAATCCGACCCTAGTGAGGCCCTAAGCTTATCTACTTATACAAATAAAGATACCAACAACTTCCTTAAAATCAGGGAGGCTTGCCTCCCAAAACTCGAGATAATCATCAGTTATCGTCCACTTGCTCAGCTACCTCCTAGTGCATTCATTTGGTTGTTTGTACTCTGAGCTAATGAAGGGGAATTTGAAGTGGGGAGTAATGAAAGAGTTGGATTCCATCCTATAAGTCCTCTCCTTTGTTCACTTCGAGTTATTGTTGCCATTTTTCCACTGAATCTTTGACTTTGTCTTCAAAATTCAACAATAAGCTGCATTAAACACATATTAGACCACATGGCATCATAACTAACTCAACTCACTCCATAAGCATAGATATAATAAAAAAGCATACAATAATCTAAGAGAATGATTGATTTTACTATGTCAGGAGGTAAAATGAGGCCATGTAATTACCAATTTATGGGGCTCATCATCACCCCCCTAATGAAGGTGTTTCTCATCCTGTGAGCAACTCAGTCCATCTCCTCATCTTTTATGGCCCTAGTCGCCTCTCTAGCATCCCACACTTCTGATGTTGTTTCCTCCTCCTTGTCATAGACACATGCCTTTCTGTATATCTCTTCCCACTAATTATTCTCTTCTTCTTCTGTTCTTCCTTCCAGCGTGCCTAGCAGTAGTGGGGGACTTAGTTTGAGGCCAATCTAGTTGTCCTACAACCTCTGCATGGAGTGCTTGTACATTCACACTCTCCTTAGTGCCTCCTTCATCCTCATGGGGGAATGATATCCCCTGACCTTCAGACTGTGTGGTAAGGTGTTCAATCTCGTCATACATTCATGGACAGAGTCATCCCCAAGTAGCCTTTCCATGTCCTCATAATGTGCATTGGCTTGTGCTTGATCACTTATATATCTAGGGGCAATCTGAGGATTGTTGGCAAGTAGTTGTTTTGTGTTTATGAGTGTTATGGGATCTAGTGGCTCAGCTCTGATCATTAATGGCTCATTTTTCTCTCTTATCATCAACATTTTTACCTCTGTTTCCCTCAACTCTTCATGGTTCATCCATGAGGCCATGGCCATTAGTTGTAGGTCCCCTAGCCTAGCATTGGGATCCCACACATTCATGTTTGTGAGTGCCATACTATGTAGCTAAAATTCTACCATATTTTCCTTGTCTTCTCCTGTGCTTTGGACATAAGTCCATAAACTATGTGTAATCTTGAAAAGGCATTGTGCCTCTTTGTGCAAACTCTTGATCTGAAATTGTAGCCATTGGTCCTTGAGATATAAGCCATCGGATTTTGCTAGTGTTCTACACTGCATTGCCTCCATGGATAAGCTGGCAGGGCATGCCAGTAGGGTTTCCTTCTCCTTTAGCTGCCTCCTTAGCAGTTCATTTTTAGTTTCCAGTTGGCTTCTTGCAATTTCTTCTCTATGTCTGATGGCACATAACTCTCTGCCCATTTCTCTAAGTTCATTTTTCATATGGCCAACATCCTCAACTCCCTCGGATTTTTCTATTTGCATCCACCGATGTGTTCTTATTCTTTCCTTTTCTAATTCAAAGAATAGCGGAATTTCAAATGTTTGTGGAATTATCCTACCTCCTTCAAGAAGATGGTAATAGCAGTCAAAGCTGGGCTAGGGATCAGGTTCTTGTAGCTCTGTAGCTTCCTCGTTCCCATTTGGCTGTTCTTCTATTATTTTCTCAAGATGTTGGGTCTCCTGTAATTTTGACAGTCTCTCCTGTAGAACTGTCTGAGCCTCCTATAGGAATGTTTTTGGGTCTTGTAGTTGCACTTTCTCCTTCAAGGCGAAATATCTAGGAGTCCTTCTTTCATATGTGATAGATGCTTTGGAAGGAGATTCTTCCCCTTTGACAATTGGTGAATCTTCAATTGTAATTGACACTATTGAAGATGGTTGTGGTTTCCCTGTTTTGATCCTTGTGCTTTTCCTGGACTTGAAATACATGGAGGCCTACCTTTTTCTATTTTCTTTTGGCTTAATTGGTGTGCTCAAGTCAGTGAGGGTAGCTGCTGCCTCCCTTTCCAGAGTCTCAGGAGACCCTTCTCTTTGTTTTGCCTCTGTTGCTTCCTTTTCTCCTCCCTTTGTCTCCTTTTCTTTCTTTGTTTGCTCTATTTCTTCCCTATTTTGTTTCTTCACCTTTCTCCTCTTCTATCTTAGTTTCTTCCTCCTCCCTTTCTTGTCCTACTGAGTCATCAGTTGCTTCACCTTCTCCTGATTTCTACTCTTTATCCTTAGTGTTAGAAGGACTAATATCATAGGTGAGGGCCTTTATGTCATCTCTTGCTATCATGTTTCAGAAGACTTCGCATGCTATAGGTAGTGTGAATGTATCAAGGGATTCTTCCACTAAGATTTTGATCAACCCATGGTGAGCCAACTGATCTGAATTCCTTGCCTTAACCTTAATGTTGGAGTCTATGAGGTACTACAGGAGGAAATAGGGTATGTTGAGTTTCTGGGGTGTTGGAGTGTCTATGCCATATCTTAGTTCATGAAGGATTCTAAAATGGTAACCATAGACTATGTTGTAACTCCCTTCATAGGAAATGTATTTGATGATTTGGTAACTAACCTCATCCCAAGGGTATGGTATGCTAGCCCTTCTAATTACATTTTTATCCTCTACAAGGGTTTCATTGTTTTGGAAGAATTTTTTCTTGGTAGCCTATCCAGTTGGTTTTCATCTTTGCTCCAAGGTAATCCAAGAGGAGGGGTAGTAACCCTACTGATAAATTCAAGGGTTATCTCCATGGAAATACCTCTAAAAGTGACAGTGGCATGTATTATTGAGTGAGGGACTAAAGAGAGGGCCAATTCTTTGGCAATTTCCTCATCAAACCCTTAGAATTACTCAAAACAGTTCATCCAGTTTTCCCTTGTGAATATGGCTACTACTTGGGGATTTTCATGGAGCCTAGTCGAATTAGTGGGCTCCTTCCTCATGAACCCTCTTGTAATCATGTCTATACCCCTTTGTAACACCAAATGTGGAGATGGAGACACTATTTTTGAAGAAAACAGGAAAACAGAGGAAAACTGTGTTTTTTTTTTAAATAAAAAATAGGCAGAAATGTTTATGTATTTCTCCTTGTTTTATTGACTTAATTCCTCCTTAAATTGATATCATTTCATGCATATACTAATAATCAAGGTGGTTTTGCATGGAACCTACCTACTCATGCCAGAAATCATGCTAAAAACTTGTGTTTTCTTCTTCAAAATAGCTAATTGACCCTCCTCTAGAATTGCCTGTAGGTGCTCTTGTAGAACCTGTAAGTGCTCCTGTAGAGAATGCCGAGAGAAAAAGGATGAGAGAGTTCAATGGAGAATGATGGATTCAAGGTTGTGGGGGCACAAAGTGATATGATAATCACCCTATGAGTGACCTCAGTTAAAGATTTATTAAACAAAAGGTATTACAGACTCATGTGCTGGTGGTAGTTCTGTGTTATTGAAACAACGGATCGATCAGATTGCCAATACATAGACATCTTAAATGGAAAGGCAACAGAGAAATATAGTAAGCAATACTAGGCACAAGCATTTTTTAATAAGGAGTTCACCCTATTCTCTAGGGGCTACGTCTCCGGTCCAGCTTCAGTGGTGGCCTAGTTTTATTGTGTCTTACAGCAAAAAATTTACAATGTAGGGACTCAATATGAGTTCTCCTAACAATAGATTGTGCTTGTTAGGGTGGTTCTTGGATTTCCCAAGCCACTCAGAGTTCATAGACTCTTTCTCTTCCTATCAGCTCTATGACCTTTGGTCTACAATGGAAAGAGCCAACTGTGATGCTCAATCCAGACAAATTCCTCTATGGGAAGGCTTGAATCTTCAAGATTTCTGGTGCTCGATGCTGTATATGGTCAGCTCAGCCCTCTGTCTCTTCTGTTTGGCTTTACTGCTCTTTGTGTTCAGTCCTCCTCTAAGGGTTCACTATTCACTATCTCTCCTAGTCGCTTGGATTCTTCTTTAAATCCTCTTCTCTGTTCAATTGTCTCCGTTCATGGCTTTAACCATTCAATCCCTGTGCGTGTTCGGTTCCTCTCCCACCTGCGCCGATTCACCTTTTGCAGCTGTGCTTGGAGTTCCCTGTTCAGTGTCAGCATGAACACTTAGGGAGTGTCAGCATGAACACTCAGGGAGTGCCACGTGTTCCCATCTAATTGGTGCCAACATGCCTCATCGGTTCTTTCCTCCGATTATGTCATGGATATGCTCTTTCTCCACCGTGGCGGTCAACAGATTCCAAATCCTTTTAAATCACATCTTATTTCCCTGTCGATTCCGCTTCTTTCCATTAGGGGTAATCTTAGCCATCTGATCTAGGCTCCTCTAGATCCAACGTCATACGCACGTTGAGTGTGGTTGACTTGCTCGACTGTTAGCGTGCGATCATGACGGTTTTTCTCTCACTTCCATTGCCATGCATCGATCGCTGAGTAGGATCACTCTGCTCCTATCCAAAACCTCTTAACTTTCAAGGGCACCCCGATCAAAACCGCCAGTTTCCAAGGCATGGGTCCCGTCTTTGCGTTTTAGCGCTTTTTCTTTCTCTGCCCATGGTTCTCTAGCTCCCAACGTGACCGAGTGCTTAAGGCTCCCCCATTTCGGCCCTGTTTGCCCAGCGATGCATGGTCCGAGGTTCCCTAGGGCTAATCGCACATCAAAGTCACCTCCTTTTCATGATCTGGGGCTCCCAAGGGCTGTTTTGGCCTGCTGCGCAGTCTCCATGGGCCTCGGTCAGTGCACTTTGACCGAGGTCCTCGTTGTTCCACGCCGGCTGACATGACCACTAGTCTAGGGTGTTTTGGATGTTGTTTTAGATTTCATTAAAGATTTGTTTAACTTGATACAGTCAAAGTTCTTGATAGTATTTTGTGAATTCGATTCGGATCACGGCCTCCCTACTAAAAAAGCTTTTGGACCACCAAAAGTTGGTTTTTCTTTGACCATCGGCTAAGTGAGGGAACTGCTATCTCAGTTGTCTAATCTCAATCCACTTCGCACTGCTCGGCTTCAAACCTTTAAGCCCAATCCTGAGGTATTCCACCTGTCCACTACACGTCTTCCTCACTTTCCTGTCCAGCACTGTGTCTTCCTGCAGCTCATTAAGATATTCAGGTAGCAGGTCATCAACAAAAGGTAATTGAATTTGCTCTTCAGGGTCCTCAATTATTGAAGGTTCAAACAACTTCAAATAATTTGCGTTCACAACTGAGTAGATGTGCATGTAAGCTAGTAGATCAAGGCGGAAGGCATTCTCACCAATCTTCTCAAGTATCCTAAAGGGTCCATACCTGATAGGTTTTATCTTTTTTCATTCTGTCCTTGCTGATATATAGCCAGACTTGGTCTCCAACTTGAAAACTATGCTCCATCCGATGCTTATCATGCCTAGCCTTGTACTTGGCCTTGCTCCTTTCCAGCTGTTCTTGTATTGCCTAGTGGATCTCCTGGATCTGTTCAATGAACCTAGTTGCCTTATCCACATCACTGTGTTTATCAACCAAGGTACCTTTACCAAAGGCAAAATCCAAAGGAGACCTTGGTATGAAACCAAAACAGGTCTCAAAAGGAGATCTCTGTGTAGAAGAGTTCTTGGCTCTATTGTAAGCATGCTGCACATAGCATACGTGCTCATTCCAAAGCTTAGGATGTTTGCTGCAATATCCTCTCACTAACTGGATCACTGTCCTATTAACTACTTCTGTCTGGCCATCTGTTTGTGGATGAAAAGTTGTGCTTTTCTTTAATTTGGTGTCCATTAGTTCCCACGGACTGGACCAAAACTTCCCCACAAATTAGGTTTTCTCTATCAGATACAATAGAAGTGGTTAATCCAAAATGAACCCATACATGTTCAAAGAATAACTTTGCAGTTTGTTCAATTGTAATCTGTTTACTACAGGGTATCAAAATACACATTTTGCTGAACCTATCCACAACAACATACAGATAATCATGACCTTTCCTAGATTCAGGCAGTCCTCCAACGAAATCCATGGAAATGCTTTCCCAAGGGTGAGAAGGAACTGGCAAGGGAGTGTACAGGCCTAACTTTCTATTGTTGGGCTTGCTTTTAACACACATGGCACACCCCTTTACATATCTAGAAATTGTCTCATTCATTTTTGGCCAATAGCAGAACCTTTACAGCTGTGCAACTATTTTACTTACCCCAAAGTGACCTGATATCATAGAAGTGTGTGCTTCCCTAATTATCTTTGCTCTCTCAGTTTGTGGAATGCAGAGTTTCTCACAATGATATAAGAGTCGGTCCTTCACATGATAGTCCAATTCTTCTACTATTTTGCCTTGAATCCAAGTTGCATA
>APFE031083586.1:11409-34743 GCA_000404065.3 Pinus taeda
TTTTCTCCTTGCTCTTGCTTATAGTGGGTTGGGATGGTCCCCCAACTTCTAGATTTCCATTCTTTCCTCTAGCTTCTAAATGAGTAGCTTGTACAGATACCTCATTTATACTAGTGGGATTAAACATGAGGATGGTATGCCTCATGTAGCTGTGTAGATCACCAATGTAGTTCAAATTAGTTTATGGTGAGTCTAATGAGATGCCCAACATCAATGCTCTCTTTCTAAATTCTTGAGTATACCCTTCTAAACTTTTCCCTTTCAACTGCCGAAGAGTTTGCCAACTCATCATGGCTTATTACATGTAGGCCAATGGATAGAACTTCTTTTTTATTTTAAAAACAAATTCACTCCAGACAGAGATGGTCTTACCATGCTTCCTCATATCAGCTTGGGTTTTGCCTTCCCAACAAACCAAGGCAGTGCCTCCTAGGCATATGCTTGCCAGCTGAATCTTACTCTTGTCTGAGTCTATGTTATGTACTCTGCACTACACATCAGTTTGTCTAATCCAATTGTCCAACTTTTCAACATTTAGCTCTCCATCATATATAGGCAAATCAAATTTGACATCCAATTTAATCAAGGAGGCTTTCTTATTATGCACAGGGCTACTAGGAGGTGTAGGAAAGCTTTCTTCTTTTCCCTTTCATTTTGAGTGGTCATGGGAATGAGATTCATCTTCTTCTTTTTCCTATTTAGAGCCTGATGAATCTTCATCCTTATGCTTTCTAAAGTCCCTATATATTCCTTCTAGCATAGACTTTATAGCTAGGAAAATCTCTATGAACTTAGGGTCTCGCCCTATAAAACCTTCTTCTGACATTGTCTTCCGAGAATAGACTCTCCCAATTTCAGGGTTAGTTTCCACCAACTCTTCTTCTCCTAATTTGAGCTTGGATCTAGTGAGCATTCACAGCTAAACCAACACAATCTTGTCTAACCTTACAGCCTAAAGCTCTGATACCACTTCATCTAATAATCACCCTATGAGTGACCTTAGTTGAAGATTTATTAAACAAAAGGTATTACAGACTCATGTGCTGGTGGGAGTTTTGTGTTATTGAAACAACAGATCGATCCGATTGCCAATACATAGACATTTTAAATGGAAAGACAGCAAATAAATATAGTAAGCAATACTAGACACAAGCAGTTTTTAATAAGGAGTTCACCTTATTCCCCAGGGGTTATGTCTCCGGTCCAGCTTCAGTAGTCGCCTAGTTTTATTGTGTCTTATAGCGAAAAATTTACAATGCAGGGACTCAATATGAGTTCTCCTGACAGCAGATTATGCTTGGAAGGGTGGTTCTTGGGTTTCCCAAGCCACTTAGAGTTCATAGACTCTTTCTCTTCCTACCAGCTCTGTGACCTTTGGTCTACAGTGGAAAGAGCCAACTGTGATGCTCAATCCAAACAGATTCCTCTATGGGAAGGCTTGAATCTTCAAGTTCTCTGGTGCTCAATGATGCCGATGGTCAGTTCGGCCCTCTGTCTCTTCTGCTTGGCTTTACTGCTCTCTATGTTCAGTCCTCCTCTCAGTGTTCACTGCTCATTGTCTCTCTTGGTTGCTTGGATTCTTCTCTAAATCGTCTTCTTTATTTGACTATCTCCGTTCATGGCTTTAACCATTTGATCCCTGTGCCTGTTCAGTTCCTCTCCTACCTGCGCCGATTTGCCTTTTGCAGCTGTGCTTGGAGTTCCCTATTCGGCATCAACATGAACACTTAGGGAGTGCCACGTGTCCTCATCTAATTGGTGCCAGCATGTTTCATCGGTTCGTTCCTTCGGTTATGTCATGGATACACTCTTTCTCCACTATGGTTGTCAACGGATTCCAAATCCTTTTAAATCGCAGCTTATTTCCATATCGATTCCGCTTCTTTCCATCGAGCGCAATCTCAGTCGTCTGATCTGGGCTCCTCCAAATCCAATATCATACGCATCTCCGCTGCCATGCATCGATCACTGAGTGGGATCACTCCGCTCCTGTCCAAAATCTATTACCATTCAATGGTACCCCAATCAAAACCACTAGTTTCCAGGGCGCGGGTCCCGCCTTCGTGTTTTAGCAGTTTTTCTTTCTCCGCCCGTGGTTCTCTGGCTCCCAACATGACCGAGTGCTTAAGCCTCACCCATTTTGGCCTTGTTTGCCCAGTGATGCGTGATTAAGTGCTAATCATACATCAAAATCACCTCCTTTTCTGGATCTTAGGCTCCCAGGGGCTATTTTAGCCTCCTACACAGTCTCCATGGGCCTCGGTCAGTGCGCTTTGACCGAGGTCCTCATCATTTTGCACTGGATGCCATGTCCACTGGTTCAGGGTGTTTTTTATGCCGTTTTGGATTTCATTAAATATTTGTTTAACTCGATACAGCCAAAGTTATTGACACTCTTTTGTGGATCCAATTCATATCACAAAGAGTCTACTGCAGCTTAGTTTACAAGGAGAGAATGAAGGAAAAGGTGGTGAGAGTGGTTGAGGAGGAGTACTTATTACTCTTTTTGGATATTTCGGGTGATGGGGGTGAGCTGGAAAAAGTGTACGTTGGCCATATTTGGACCACTGATCACCACCTACCTTGTCATCATGGTTTCTCCCCACAATCACATCTCATCATTGCATCAAAGGTTACACACTCTCCACTACCTGTCCTTGACATCTCTCTTGAGTTGACTGTGTGCATGTGTGGGTGACATCTTTGGATGAGTGTTGTCAACTAGATGAAGGTGGCCAAGTTAAATGACCACCTTTTCCTCGTTCAACCTAACCATCTCATTGCTTATGCATATATTTCAATTACACAAATGCAAACAGGGGAGCACGTTAGTCACTTACCTATGATTCGAATGCATGCGCCGTGAGGTATTTTGGCTCTTCCTACTGCTGCATGCTTGTATTTCCTTTGATGCATGTTGTTTGCTTGTTGATGTGTGCCTGCCTGACATGTGTAGGTATCCTCTGGCTGGATGTGAGCTTTAGATGTCTCCAATCCTCATGGCTGCACTTCTTTTGCTGTTGTGGCTAGATTTTAACGGGATCAGCTACTACAGGAATTCCTACAGGAGCTCCTGTCGCTAGTTCTCCCCTCGAATCCTCAGCTTCTTTCGGTGCTGGGAGCTGTGAGGATGATGCCAAATATGAAGATGGAGATGGAGAGGTAATAGGTAAGATGCAAGTGAGATTTAAGGTGCTACTTCCTCTCTTATGTTTTGTTTTTTTCTCTTTCCTAAAACTTTTTTTTCTGTGTCTTTCTGGGACAGGAAGGAAAAATGATGATTGGGGTGTGATGCAGGTGTGGAATGGATGGTAAATAGGATTTAGGACTGTAGGAGGGTTTATATATTCTTCTTGAAGCTTCCCTTCCCCTCAAACAAATTATTATATTCATTTTTGGCTCTCTATAATTCCTACAAGAGCCTCCTATAGAAAACACAAAGCCTCGTGTAGAACACACAGTTTCTGAAAAAGAAGCACAGTGGGGTGAAAGAAGTGTCAGAAATGATGGATAAGAGTGTGGAGGAGATAACATAGGTGTTGGTAGGAATTTCAGGGCTCTGTGGCATCTTGCTCTCTGTAGTCCTCCCTCAAACCTGCAATACACATAAAAATTCAATTTTCTTTTTTCTTTTCTTTCTGTTTTTTTTTTTTTGAAAATAACTAGGGTGCCTCAAGGAGGTTTTCACCCTAATTACCTGCCTTAGGCACCTCCAAGGGAGGTTTTTCACCAAGGGATCTTATTCTCTTTTTCCTTTATTTTTATTTTGACATTATCAGGCCTCTTCATGAGAGGTTTTCAACCCAATGATGGGACTCAAGCGCCTCATGCAGGTTTTCACTTATGTCCTTTTTTTTTTTTCTTGATTGAGTAAGTGAAGTGGAGGCTAAGACATTCTCCACTACCATCATTGTCTTATTCAAATATTTAATGAACTCTTGCTTGGAGAGGGGCTTCTTGTATACTTCCACCCGATGTCCATTGACAAGCATGGGGATGGCTTCATCGTCAATGGTTCTGATCAGAATCGAACCATTTTCATTACATTTTCCATGGTATAGGGTCCCAACCATCTTGTCCTTAGCTTTCCTTTGAAGTGTTTATATCTTGAATCATAGAGTAGTGCCCAATATCCCTCTTGAAATTGCTTCTCCTTGATATTTTTGTCATGCCATACCTTCCTATGAAGCTGAACTACCTCTGTGTGGAGAAGGGCCTGCAATATTTTTTCATCCAATCCATTGAGCTAGAGTAATCTTTCCTTCTGTGCATGGCTGAGGTTTAGTTCTAGCTGATCTACCATCCTTAATGTATTGAATTCAAGTTCTATTCACAGCAAAGCCTTCTTCCCATAGACCAGTTCATAGGGTCTGAACTCTGTAGTGGTCTTCCATGTTGTGTTTTAGGCCTAGGTTGCCTCAACTAATCTGTCCACCCAGTCTTTTCTGCTGCTACTCACTACCTTGGTCAGGATCTCTTCCAAATCTTTGTTATTGACTTCCACCTACCCATTGGCTTGTGGATGGTAAGGGGTGGAAGTCCTGTGCTTGATTTTATGATGTGTGAACAGGTCTTCAATCAAATTGGAAGTGAACTGACTGCCTTGATCTGTGACCAATTCTCCTGGATACCAAAACTTGTAGAATTTGTTTTCTCTCAAAATCTCAGCTATTTTTTCCTTTGTTGCTACCTTAATTGCTTTTGTTTCTGCCCACTTTGTCAAGTAATTAGTGCACACAATTATGTATGGTTTCTATTTTGAAGGAGGGCTAATAGGACCGACAAAGTCCATGCCCCACTTCTCAAATGTCTTAAAGGTCACTTGATGTTGCGTGGGCATCTCATCCTTTGGAGTAGATTTACCCATCCTTTGACACCGATCACATTAGCTGGTGTATGTCCTCACATCTAGATGAGGAGTGGGCGAGTAGTAGCCTACTTGCAATATCTTGAAAGTAATTATTTTTGCCACAAAATGACCTCCACAAGGCCTATCATGATAGGTCAGGAGAATGTCAAAGACTTCATCCTCCCTGACACATCTTCTCAAGATCTTGTTTGGGAAAAGTTTGAAGAGATTACCCCCAATCCAAGTGAAATGGGTGATTTTCGTTACTATCTTTCTCTTATGTTTTGAGCATAAACTATACTAAAACTAGGTATTTTGTTATATTAGCAAACCATGCAGAGAGTACTGAAATAGAAAACAGATGTTCATCTGGCATTTGGTCATCCACCATTCCTTCTTCACCTCTAGGAAAATTTAATCTAGACAAAAATTCAGCATTCGCATTTTCTTTACCAGGGTTATCAATAATGGTAAGATAAAACTGTTGCAGGAAAAGAAACCATATAATAATGTGAGCATTTACATCTAGTTTGTTCATAAAATATCTTATTGCAACATGAACAGTGTGCATGAAGGTTTGATATCCAATGATATAATGTCTAAATTTGTTTAAGGAATGCACAATAGCTAGGAGTTCCTTCTCGGTCATTGTGTAGTTTAACTGTGCTTTTGACAAATTTTCTCTTATAAAATATATGGCATATGGCAACTTTTCATCAATTTGTCCTAAGGCTTCTCCTATTTCTTTATTCGAGGCATCTGTGTGAATGTGGAAAGGTACGGCCCAGTTTGGGCCTCTCAAAATTGTGGCAGTCACAAGTTTTCTCTTCAAGGTATCTAGGGCTTCTTAAGAGTTTTCTGACCATATAAATTCAACATCTTTACCTAGAAGACCAAACAACAGAGAGGCTAAATTGCTGAAATCTTTAATGAATCCCCAGTAATACCCAGCGAAGCCTAGGAAACTTCTGACATCTCTCACCTTTTGAGGAGGTGGGACCCTCTGGATGATGGTAATTTGTTGGGGTCCACCTGCAGTCGTTGTTGAGATATTGCATGACCTAGCACGGTCGCTTTAGTCATCAAAAAATCACATTTTTACAGACTGAGGGATAGGTTCATCTCGATACATTTTTTTAGAACTTTTCCTAGGTTAAATAAAGCTTGCTGAAAGTCAGAACCATAAGGAGTAAAGTCATCCATGTATATCTCTACTGCATCATGAACTAATTCACAAAATATACTCAATACTGCTCTTTGGAAAGTGGCGAGAGTGTTACACAAACCAAAAGGAAGGACCTGGTATGCAAAAGTACCCCAAGGAGAAGTGAAAGTGCTCTTATCTTGGTCTTTCGGGCTGATTTGAATCTGATTGCACCCGATAAACCCATCTAGGAAAGAGAAAAGAAAATTCCCTATCACACCATCTAACACTTGATCTATGAAAGGTAAATGAAAATGGTCCTTTTTAGTGGCTTTGTTCAATTCACGATAGTTGACACAGATTCTCCACTTACCCTTTTTCTTTGGCACTAGCACCAAGGGAGAGACCCATTCACTGTCAGAGATGGGATAGATGAATCCTGCATCAAGTAATTTCTCTAGTTCTTCCTTAAAAATAACTTTAAGTGTTGGATTCATCCTCCTTTGAGGCAACCTGACTGGCTTCCAATCCTACTTGATGTGTATATGATGAGTATATATTGAAGGGTGCACTCCCTTCATCTCCTTATAATTCTAGGTGAAGGGATTTAGGTGTTTTCTCAGGAAGCTACATAGTTCCTTCTCTTGGGAAATGGATAGGGATGGATTGATTTTCAAGGTCCCTTCTGGGTCGAACTCTATATTCTTAACATGAAGAGGAGAGGAGTTGGCCACATAGTGATCAATTGAGGGGTTGTTTTGGGTTTCTCTCAGTATGTCCTCTAAGGGTAATACACTGAGAGGTGGGTTATAAATTAGATGTTCAATCATATCATCCTCATCTTGTGGTTTCCCCCCATGACAATTTCTAATGCACAAAGCTGTGCAGAATAGACTTCATCCTCATCTTCCTCCTCCAACAAGAGAGGTAGATCATGTTCTAGCAAGGGTTGGGTAGGAGGGTATAAGATTAGCTGCTTAGACATATGCCCATTGTTTATGGTCATGTTCCCAGCTAGACAAGTGATGTAGACATCGGCGGTAGCCAACCAGGGTCTTCCCAAGATGAGAGGATATCTAGTGAGCTTTGCCTTTGGCTGGAGAACTAAGAAATCAGTAGGGTAATCCCAAGAATCAATGGAGACCATCACATCTTCAACAATCCCATCAGGGGTCATGATGGAGCAGTCTACTAATAGTAGCACAATTGTGGTCTTCCTCAAGGAGGCTTGGAGCTTGAGTTTGAGCATTTTGTCCTTTATCATCACATTAATGATAACTCCTAGATCAATCAAGGTATGTGGAATCATGGTGCCATTGATGTCGACATCAAATACTGGGCTTCCAGGGTCTAGATATTTTGGATAGATTACCTGCCCCAACATCAAGTTGGACAATTATCCTATAACATTGATGGTTGGGGCATCTCTCTTGTGCCTTTCTAGATGGCTAAAGCACTTTTCTTTCATCAACCTATTGTAGATAGGCACATCTTTTATGGCTTGGAGAAGTGGTATCTTCACACATAACAGTTTCAATTGTCCCAGAAGTTCAGTTTATTCTGCGGTAGACTGTGGTGTCCTAGATAGTCTCTCAGGAAAGGGTAGAATTGCTTTAGGTTCACTTCCCTCTTTACCTTCCACAACCACCCTCGGTGGAGGTTGGCTATCTCGGAGAACCTTCCCAGGTCACAGGTTAATCTCCTAAATCTCCATAGCATAAGTTGGGTGTGATGGTTCCCCACTATACACTTGTTGAGCCTATCTATTGTTCAGGTTCGATTTTGGCTGGGCACATATTTGGGGTTCCCCTGGTGGAGCAGAAGGTAATGGTTGTGGTTGTGGTTGAGCAGGTGGTGGAGGTAAAAGAGTAGGAGGAGAGTTGTATTGGGGCCTCCACTCCTGATGAGATGGATTCCACTAAGGTTGCGGCTAAGCATATGATTGAAATGAATGAGCAGTTGGTTGGGCATGATATTGAGATGGTAAGGACTAAGGAGGAGGCATGGACAAGGAAGGGTGAGTAGGAGGGCCCCAAGAATGTATGGAAGTGACATGGTTGGAGTGGTAGTATACCTGAGATGTCCCTTGCATCCCCTGTTGGTATGGTCTAGGTCCATGCAGTCTCCTTTGGTTCATGAAATAGTGTGGTTTAGTGGCTCCTTTGGCCCCTTGGTATACCGCCATATGTCCGAGCAAGGAAGGGTACTTATATGTAGAATGATATTTTTCACAGACTGAACAAACCTTTATATATTTCGATGGACATTCATTCCTAGGATGCCTCCTGGTGCATCTAGGACAAAAAATTGCCAATGCCCTCTCTCCTTCCTCTTGTTTTCTTTTGATATGTAAGGTATCCATTTGCATTGCAAGAGTCTACAACATCTCACTCTTGAAGTCTTCTACTATGTTTCCAATTTCTCTTTTAATGGATGAATTGGAAGAAGAGGTACTGGATATGGGTTAACTCCCCCTACCCTTCTTTCTAGCTTCTCTAGAATGGTTTCTAAAAATTATCTTTATGTCTGTTAGCGCTCAAATCTACCTTAGGCTTAAATAAGGTAAAACTCAAGCTTACATCAAACCACACTCAGCCTCGTAGCTAGCCCTACGAGGACGGGAGAGGGCTCTCTCCAGTCAATCTCGATAAAATGAGCAATAGGGTGCGAGATGACTCTAGAATGGGAACTGATTTTAGGCTAGTAAAGAGATAGGAATGTTTGAATTTGATTTTTTGGGTTTTTTGTTGGAGAAATGGGAAAAAACAATTTTGGGTCTGGGGATATGGCCAGATCTTTGCAGAATTCGAGTTGGAGCGAGGTAGGCAGTAGTCTTAATGCTTTTTGATTAAGTATATGGATGGATCAGAACGGAAAGGAGCTGAAGATAGAAAGGGAAAACATGGATCCTCTCCAAACAGGCGAAAACATGTAAAACTAAACAAATTCAAAGGCAGAGCACTGAAATCAATGGATTCAACCTCATTTACTCATTCCTTTAGTTTCAAAAGCATAAGAAGGGAATGGCATACATTAAACATGAAAGAACTTATAATAAAATGAGAGAAAACACCCTCAAGAACTGAAAGCCACAAGAATCCCAACAGGTGCTGCAAAACCTTTGATCTTTCCTTAGCCAAAATATGAAAAATATGTACAATAGTGTGCCAAAATCTTTCCCAAGAGTCCAACATTTCCAACCTCTGAAAATGACTGAGAAAATACATCTTATAGACCATCCTAACCCCTTCCCATGCCTCTAGGGGTCGAGCTCCTCCTTTTACGAGAAGTTTGAACTAATTCCAAACATGGAGCTGAAAACTAGGCATCCAAACAACCTGCCTCTAAATGAAGGGAAACTGATGCATTTCATTAAATTTTTGCTATTTTTTGAATGAATAATCTAGAATAGGTAAATAAGTTCCAAAGTTACATCATATACATCAAATTTCATCAAGATAAGTCAAATATTACATCAGAAGGTGAAACTAGTGAAAACTGGCTGAATTTCTGAGCTGGAAGATGAAAATTTGACCAAAAATCTATATGCATAGCGCGCGTGAGCTATATGCATAGCACGTCTTTCAGCCTGATTTTGGGGAACTTCACGTCATCCAAATTGAGCTCATGATAGCTCTTTGGAAAGCCCTAGATGATGGCTATCCAACGCAAGTAGAATTGCCAAATTTAGAGCTCATTTGCCCCTCCAAAACTTCATTCTCCCATAAGTACTTCCTGCTGGAGCAAAAGGTGGCAGCAAGGTGGTTTTCATGGTGTTTTTTGGCCTTTTGATCATCCAGAACTTGATGAAATTCTTCGGCAATACTTGAGCATGCATAACTTACCATGAAAAACCCAAAAATATAAAGTTTTCCTTCACCAAGTGTCCCAATCAAAAGCGAGCGCGTCAACGCGCTACTCATATAGTTGAAAAACCTGTTTTTAGGCCAAAATATTTCAAAATGACATAAATTTCTCTAAATTTGCTCAAATTCAGAGCGAAGACCCTCCATCATGTATCATGCCCAGCCACTGAAGCCTCAGCCAAAATCCAAAGTGGATTAGACCTCTTTCGCCATTTTAATGCTCTGCTCAACCTCCTCTTCAAAATCTTTATTTTTGCCTTGCCGACGTGCATGCGACCCCAATAGTGATGTTTCATATGACGGAGCATGTTTTTTTCTCTATTGGCCTTCGCCAACAACTCCTCCAGGTGTCGATTAATTTTGTCAAACCAAAATTGCCGCTCAAAAGGTGTCAAATCACCATGTCTTTTCTGGGCCAACTCTCCATGAAAAAACAGTCATTGTTTTGATTATGAGGGGATTTGACAAGTGAGTAGAAAAGAGAGTAATGCGGGGGAAATAAATATTAGGAACAAAAGTGACAACAGCCGTGGCAGTGTTTGACAAATGTCAATGGAGGATGTGGACAAGTGAAAATGGGACTATGTCATGACATGAATGATAAACAGTGTGAAAATGACATTGGCCATAACAATGACAGCAGTGATGTAATGGAAAAGAAAGAGTGTGAGGCTAAGGTTAATAATGAGCAGGGACACCACTGAAAATAGATGACACAGGCATATATCAATAGCACAAGTTTTAAAAACCCCCACATAGTCCCTGATATTTGTTTCAAACCCTAAGAAGTGAATTTGGAAATAAACATAGGGTTTTACATTTCACACTTGTTTCTCCACATTCAAAACACCATAATCATGTCTAAAATTCATTGAGCAAACATAAAGAACCTACTTGCAAGCAGTTGGAGGCAATTTGGCATGAATTTGGACGAAGGAGAAATTTTTTTTGGCTCTGAGTTTGTATGCGTCCGCACTTACCCAATGCGTAGTGCAATCCCAATGCATAGCGTGCTTGTAACTTTGCACAAGCCGGCGAAGCCCAGTGCGTAGCACGCTCCCAATGCGTAGCGCGCACTTTATATCCGTAGCGCGCTACATAGTGCATTTTACAGGAGGCTTTTGGAGGCCTTCGTGATGTCCAAATGGAGCATGTGATAGCTCGTTGGAAAGATATTGAAATCGAATTTTCAACTCATGTATAATTTTACAATTTGGAGTTCATTTACCCTGTCAGAAATCAAATCTCCTAACACTACTTCCTGGAGGTGCATCAATTCTCCTGAGGCAACGGTATTCTTGACATTTCTCCAAAACCATTATACCTGTGTAAAAATTGAAGGAGGTTTTTCTTCCTTGGCCTGTGGTGGACAAAAACCTCCCTCAATTTTCCAAAATTCATCTTTGATGGCTCTGAAACATATTTTGAGTGAAACTTATCCCGATGTGTGAAACAAGGGATTTTTTCGAAATGAAGCGAAATGAAGGGGATAAGGGGCTTCTAAATTCTTGGGGAAATTTTGGGAAGTAGGGAGGGATGTTAGGAAGTAGGGGAAAGTGGAATCTTAAAGATCGAGTAAGGGGAAGGGGTCCAAAAGGGCAAAACAAAGGCATAGCCTAGAAAATTGCCAAGTTGTGGCGAGAAAATAGGGTTTGTGCAAAAATGAGGAATTTGGGGGATCTCAGTAATGGGAAGTGTTTAATAAGGTACATTAATGATAGGGGAAAGTGTACGAACATCAAGATACAAGATTTTCTAATGATTTGACCATCCAAGAGAAATTACCTCCAAAACCCTAGGAGAGGGAAATGGACCTTACCTAGGCACAACTGAAGCATGAACAAGCTGTAAAATGACCCAATGGAACTTGACATGATGATGAAAACCCTTTGAATAATGGTACACATAGCTGAATGGTGACATGGACCGACATTTGGACCATTTTGAAAAGAGTGAAAACAAACCCTAGACCTAATGCCTAGTCACCAAATTTTGCTTGAAGAATCTTTGAAATGAAAAAATTTGACCTTCACACCTTAAAATCACTTTGTAAGAGCATTTTTGATCACTGAAGGAAGGCTGCAAAGACTGACACTAACATGGGCTCCAGTGGGGATGGTAGCTCCTTGGAGGTGCCAAGAACGATAGACCTTTGGGAGAGCAGAGCAGTGCCTTATCCATTGGGCAATGGAATCAAAAACTCAAACTAAAATGTATAATTGAAAACTGATGACTTGACGACACAAATTGACTCTCACTGAACTAAGAACTGACTTGATACTTAAACACAACCGACAAACTAGAAATATGCTCAATATGAAACTTATTCAATGCAACCTACTCTAATTTTTCCATTCATCACCTGATCAAGTGAAATGGAACAACCAATGTAACCATGTAAGCATCCTAGCTGTTGTTTGATTTCTTCCCACATGCTTTCTGATGCGCAGGAAAAGGAAAGAATTGAAAGGCAACTCCCATGGAAATTTGAACTCAAGCTGACTGCTGATAAACTTGCAAAGCACAAATTGACTCGATGACTGCAAGAATACTGCGAAAGGATCATCATAAACATAGCTCTTGTCCAAGTAATCTTTATAGCCGGATATCAAGACTTCCCTAAGATCTGTGCTGTGTTTCTTTGGTGATTGCAGCAAGCTATCAAAAGGATCCTGAAATTCATGAAAAACCAAACTCCGTTGCTCATTACAAACAGAACAAAAGTCTCCTTCATCAATCTCCTCATATGACTGCAAACCTTGATGAGGGCTTTGGAATGAAAAATCTGTTAAACAAGAGAATGAAGACGACCATTGAAGAAGATTATCATCAATATTCTTTTCTGGCACATGGTTAGCTAATGAAGGAAAACTTTTACAACAAACATCATCCAACACACGTGCAATAGGATCATTAAAAACTTGAGAAGATTGCTCTAATGTATCCATTGAAAATGTATGACATCCTTCTATCTTTTCATCTTTTTCTTGAGAGATTTTACAAAGATTCTACCTTATAAACTGAAATACTTCGAAACAAAAGGGTATATAATCTTCCTGCATCATCAAATCATGTATTTCATCTTCCACACCTTCATCTGTAATTTGCCCTTCAATTTCATTTTGTGGCTGCAAATCTGATGCTACAGGCTATTCAAGAATTTTGTTATCTGTCTCATCCTCAACATTAACACTAAGAGATTGTTGATTTGTTATAGGATGCTCATTTGAAGATTTACTATGCAATCTACCCTTCAAAAAATGAAATGATTCAAAAACAGAATGGTACAGAGTCACCTTGAATCATTAAATCATGTGTGTCCACTTTCAAGTCTTCAGCTGCAACTTGACAATCAATGGCTTTCGGGAGCTGCAAATCTAAATATGAGAAGTCTTGAACAAAATTTTCATTGATCTCTAGATGATTCAAATCAAGACTTGTTGACATTTGATTTCTGATTGCATGGTAGTTATCTCTGATGAACTGAAACAAATCAAAACAAAAAGGCAAAGATCCTTTACTTACTTCAAACTTTGATGCACTGTCCTCATCATTGTCATAGCTGATATGCATTGGTTGATCACTATATTCGAGCTGTTGAAAGTGAACTTCCTCCTCGCACAAACTAGCTGCTGATTTGTCTGCAAGATTAGCTTCTTTTTGGAGAACATAATCATCATCAAACTGATCAAACTGAGGCAATTCATCATCAAACATACACATCATATCAACGGCTCTCTCTTCTTCACAATGATCTATAAAACAATCACTATGACAACTGGAATCAGAAACAAAATGTTTTGGGTCAGCTGCTTGTTCTTGAATCTCACTTTCATTTTTTGCAGTCATTTTCCGCACCATCTCTTCTACTGTATTTACGAAAAGATCAAGCTTTTCCTCTGAAAGTGTCAGCTGCTCTAAAATATTCCTCCTTTCTTCTTCCTTCAACCTTGCCCTCAAGCTCAACAAATGAACCTCTACATTCACTACCTTGTTCTGCATCTTGTGAAGTGTTGCAATATTCTTTTCTCTCAGCTGAAACTCCATTTCCAGATCAAAGGCACTCGGGTAGTGCAAGAGAGAAGATCTAGGAGAAGGTCTTATATCAACTGCCATAGAATAATAAACTTGGTTAAATATGGCAGAAAATTGTTGTACTGTCTCCCTTGGCATTCTTTTCAGCTGATTATACTCTTCTATAATAAGGAAAGGATTCTGTCCAATCATCCACCTGTCAAGGAAAACTTTGAAAAACTTCTGGAAATTTGTGATGCTCGCATTAGGCAGGGCTTTGAACCAACTCTTCACCTGGCCTTGCAAAGAAAGTGCAAAAAGCCTAATGCTAACATCCCCTTTATCAACTTCAAAAGGTCTAGAAAAGTCTCAACATTCTACACATGTTTCTCAGCGTTGACATTGTTACATTCACCATTAAATCTTGGTAGATATAGGTCATAATTTGTAGGGAAAGCATGAAGAACAGAAGGTAAAACAAGAGGTTTATACCGATCTGGGACTATGAAAGGTGTAGGAGTATATACAAGAGCTACGGGATCAGTTTTGTTTTCTTTAGGCTCATCACTCTGAAAAGAGTCATCATAAGATGTGGGAAAAGTAAGGAGGCCAGGATCAAAGGGAAACTCAGTATTTACACTCTTTGAATAGGTCGAGTGAAGATTTTGATCACCTTTCTCATCCAACAAACTCTGAAAAACTTTCAAGATAGCTTCAAGACCAACGAAGAAGTAATTTACAAGAAAGCAGATTAGATCCTGAATATATTCCACTTTAGATACCTAAACTTTGTGTAAGATCCTTCCATTTTCTTAGAGAAAGAGTCAGTCCTCCAGATTTTAAATTGGAGTCACCAGGTGAATGATTTCAGCCTTCTTATGTCTGATCATTGTCCACCATCAACCATCAGATCTAAACTCGATACATGTACTGGGGCAATTTATAAGTTAAGTGTTACGATTACAAGCTAGACGGGAGATCGACTGAAGCAGCGTTTATCTACTATGCACTCGCAGAGCAATGTGTAGTTCAAAGGCTACCTAGCGTGACTTCAGACTCCGTCTGTAGCTATAAATCAAATAACACTAACAAGAAAACCAGTTCTTCCCCAGTATGGTCGCCACTATGTTAGCGCTCAAATCTACCTTAGGCTGAAATAAGTTAAAACTAAAGGCTACATCAAACCACGCTCAGCCTCGTAGCTAGCCCTACGACGACAGGAGAGGGCTCTCTCCAGTCAATCTTGATAAAATGAGAAATAGGGTGCGAGATGACTCTAGAATGGGAACTGGTTTTAGGCTAGTAAAGAGATAGGAAAGTTTGATTTTGATTTTTTGGGTTTTTTGTTGGAGAAATGGGAAAAAACAATTTTGGGTCTGGGGATAAGGCCAGATCTTTGCAGAATTCGAGTTGGGGCGAGGTAGGCAGTAGTATTAATGATTTGTGATTAAGTGTATGGATGGATCAGAATGGAAAGGAGCTGAAGAGAGCAAGGGAGAACATGGATCCTCTCCAAACAGGCGAAAACATGTAAAACTAAACAAATTCAAAGGCAGAGCACTGAAATCAATGGATTCAACCTCATTTACTCATTTATTTAGTTTCAGAAGCATAAGAAGGGAATGGCATACATTAAACATGAAAGAAATTACAATAAACTAAGAGAAAACACCATCAAGAACTGAAAGCCACAAGAATCTCGACAGGTGTTGTAAAACCTCTGATCTTTCCTTAGCCAAAATATGAAAAATATGTACAATAGTGTGCCAAAATCTTTCCCAAGAGTCCAACCTCTCCAACCTCTGAAAATGACTGAGAAAATACATCTTATAGACCATCCTAACCCCTTCCCATGCCTCTAGGGGTCGAGCTCCCCCTTTTAGGAGCAGTTTGAACTAATTACAAACATGGAGCTGAAAACAAGGCATCCAAACAACCTGCCTCTAAAAGAAGGGAAACTGATTCATTTCATCAAATTTTTGCTATTTTGTGAATGAATAATCTAGAATAGGTAAATAAGTGCCAAAGTTACATAATATACATCAAATTAAATCAATATAAGTCAAATATTACATCAGAAGGTGAAACTAGTGAAAAGTTGTTGAATTTCTGAGCTGGAAGATGAAAATTTGACCAAAACTCTATATGCGTAGCACGAGTGAGGTATATGCATAGCGCGTCTTTCGGCCTGTTTTTGGGGCACCTCCCAACCTCCAAATTGAGCTCATGATAGCTCGTTGGAAAGCCCTAGATGTTGGCTATCCAACCCAAGTGGAATTTTCAAATTTGGAGCTCCTTTTCCCCTCTAAAACTTCACTCTCCCAGAAGTACTTCGTGCTGGAGCAAAAGGTGGTAGCAAGGTGGTTTTCATGGTGTTTTTGGGCCTTTTGATCATCCAGAACTTGATGAAATACTTCGGAAATACTTGAGCATGCATCACTTACCATGAAAAAACAAAAAATATAATGTTTTCCTTCAGCAAGTGTCGCAATCAAAAGCGAGCGCGTCGACGCGCTACTCATATAGCTGAAAAACCTGTTTTTAGGCCAAAATATTTCAAAATGACAAGAATTTCTCCGAATTTGCTCAAATTCGGAGCAAAGCCCCTCCATCATGTATCATGCCCAGCCACAGAAGCCTCAGCCAAAATCAGAAGTGGATTAGACCTATTTCTCCGTTTTAATGCTCTGCTCAACCTCCTCTTCAAAATCTTTATTTTTTCTTTGCCGACATGCATGCGAACCCAATAGTGATGTTTCATATGACTGAGCATGTTTTTGTCTCTATTGGCCTTCGCCAACAACTCCTTCAGGCGTCGATTAATTTTCTCAAACCAAAATTGCCGCTCAAAAGGTGTCGAATCTCCATGTCTTTTCCGGGCCAACTCTCCATGAAAAAATAGTCACTCTTTTGATTATGAGGGGATTTGACAAGTGAGTAGAAAAGAGAGTAATGTGGGGGAAATAACTATTAGGAACAAAAGTGACAATAGCCCTGGCAGTGTTTGACAAATGTCAATGGAGGATGTGGACAACTGAAAATGGAACTATGTCATGACATGAATGATAAACAGTGTGAAAATGACAATGGCCATAACAATGACAGCAGTGATGTAATGGCAAAGAAAGAGTGTGAGGCTAAGGTTAATAATGAGCAGGGACACCATTGAAAATAGATGACACAGGCATATATCAATAGCACAAGTTTGAAAAACCCCCACACAGTCCCTAATTTTTGTTTCAAACCCTAAGAAGTGAATTTGGAAATAAACATAGGGTTTTACATTTCACACTTGTTTCTCCACATTCAAAACACCATAATAATGTCTAAAATTCACTAAGAAAACATAAAGAACCTACTTGCAAGCAGTTGGAGGCAATTTGGCATGAATCTGGACGAAGGAGAATTTTTTTTTGGCTCTGAGTTTGTATGCATCGCGCACTTACCCAATGCATAGCATGCTCCCAATGCATAGCGCGCTTGTAATTTTGCACAAGCCGGTGAATCCCAGTGCGTAGCACGGTCCCAATGCGTAGCGCGCACTTTATATGCATAGCGCACTACATAGTGAATTTTGAAGGAGGCTTTTGGAGGCCTTTCCGATGTCCAAATTGAGCGTGTGATAGCTCGTTAGAAAGATATTGAATTTTACTTTCCAAACCAGGTAGAATTTTTCAATTTGGAGTTCATTTACTATGTCATAAATCAAATCTCCTAACACTACTTCCTGCAGGTGTATCAATTCTCCTGAGGCAATGGTATTCTTGACATTTCTCCAAAGCCATTATACCTGTGTAAAAAGTGATGGAGTTTTTTCTTCCCTGGCATGTTGGGGAAAGAAAAATCTCTCAATTTTCCAAAATTCATCTTTCATTGCTCTGGAACATCTTTTGGGTGAGACTTATCCCGATGTGTGAAACAAGGGATTTTGTCGAAATGAAGCAAAATGAAGGGGATAAGGGGCTTCTAAATTCTTTGGGAAATTTTGGGAAGTAGGGAGGGATGTTAAGAAGCAGGGGAAAGTGGAACCTCAGAGATCGAGTAAGGGGAAGGGGTCCAAAAGGGCAAAACACAAGCTTAGCCTAGAAATTTGCCAAGTTGTGGCAAGAAATTAGCGTTTGTGCAAAAATGAGGAATTTGGGGGATCTCAGGGATGGGAAGTGTTTAATAAGGTACATTAATGATAGGGGATAGTGTATTAACATCAGGATACAAGTTTTTCTAATGATTTGACCATCCAAGAGAAATTACCTCCAGAACCCTAGGAGAGGGAAATGGACGTTACCTAGGCATAACTAAAGCATGAACAAGCTATAAAATGACCCAATGGAACTTGACATGATGATGACAACCCTCTGAATAATGGTACACTTAGCTGAACGGTGAAATGGACCGACATTTGGACAATTTTGAAAAGAGTGAAAACAAACCCTGGACCTAATGCCTAGTGACCAAATTTTGCTTGAAGACTCTTTGAAATGACAAAATTTGACGTTGACACCTTAAAATCACTTTGTAAGAGCATTTTTGATCACTGAAGGAAGGCTGCAAAGACTGACACTAACATTGGCTCCAGTGGGGATGGTAGCTCCTTGGAGGTGCCAAGAATGACAGATCTTTGGGAGAGCAGACCAGTGCATTATCCATTGGGCAATGGAATCAAAAACTCAAACTGAAATGCATGACTGAAAACTGATGACTTGACGACACAAATTAACTCTCACTCAACTAAGTACTGACTCGATACTTAAACAAAACCGAAAAACTTGAAATATGCTCAATATGAAACTTATTCCATAGAACCTACTCTAATTTTTCCATTCATCACCTGATCAAGTGAAATGGAACAACCAATGTAACCATGTAAGCATCCTGGCTGCTATTTGATTTCTTCCCACATGCTTTCTGATGTGTAGGAAAAGGAATGAATCGAAAGGCAACTCCCATGGAAATTTGAACTCAAGTTGACTGCTGATAAACTTGCAAAGCACAAATTCACTGGATGACTGCAAGAATACTGCGAAAGGATCTTCATAAACATAGCTCTAGTCCAAGTAATCTTCATAGCCGAATATCAAGACTTCCCTCACATTTGTGCTACGTTTCTTTGGTGATTGAAGCAAGCTATCAAAAGGATCCTGAAATTCACGAAAAACCAAACTCCGTTGCTGATTACAAACAGAACAAAAGTCTCCTTCATCAATCTCCTCATATGACTGCAAACCTTGATGACGAATTTGTAATGAAAAATATGTTAAAATAAGAGAATGAAGGCGACCTTTGAAGAAGATTATCATTAATATTCTTTTCTGGCACATGGTTAGCTAATGAAGGAAAACTTTTACAGCAAACATCATCCAACAGACGTGCAATAGGATCATCGAAAACTTGGGAAGACTGCTGTAATGTATCCATTGGAAATGTGTGACATCCTTCTAGCTGTTCATCTTTTTCTTGAGAGATTTTATGAATATTCTACCTTATAAACTAAAATACTTCGAAACAAAAGGGTATAGAATCTTCCTGCATCATCAAATCATGTATTTCATCTTCCACACCTTCATCTGTAATCTGCCCTTCAATTTCATTTGGTGGCTGCAAATCTGATGGTACAGGTTGTTCAAGAATTTTGTTATCTGTCTCATCCTCAACATTAACACTAAGAGATTGCTGATTTGTTATAGGCTATTCATTTGAAGATTTACTATGCAATCTACCCTTCAAAAATTGAAATGATTCAAAACAGAATGGCACAGAGTCACCTTGAATCATTAAATCATGTGTGTCCACTTCCAAGTCTTCAGCTGCAACTTGAAAATCAATGGCTTTCGAGGGTTGCAAATCTGAATATGAGAAGTCTTGAACAAAATTTTCATTGCTCTCAAGATGATTCAAATCAAGACTTGTTGACATTTGATTTCTGATTGCATGGTAGTTATCTCTGATGAACTGAAACGAATCGAAACAAAAAGGCAAACATCCTTCACTTACTTCAAAATTTGATGCACTTTCCTCATCATTGTCATAGCTGATATACATCGGTTGATCACTGTTTTCGAGCTACTGAAAGTGAACTTCCTCCTCGCACAAACTAGTTGCTGATTCGTCTGCAAGATTAGCTTCTTTTTGGAGAACATAATCATCATCATACTGATCAAGCTGAGGCAATTCATCATCAAACATACACATCATATCGACAGCTCTCTCTTCTTCACAATGATCTATAAAACAATCACTATGACAACTGGGATCAGAAACAAAATATTTTGGGTCAGCCGCTTGTTCTTGAATGTTACTTTCATTTTTTGCAGTCATTTTTTGCACCATCTCTTCTACTGCATTTACGAAAAGATCAAGATTTTCCTCTGAAAGTGTCAGCTGCTCTGAAATATTCTTCTTTTCTTCTTCTTTCAACCTTGCCCTCAAGATCAGCAAATGAGCCTCTACATTCACTGCCTTGTTTTGCATCTTGTGAAGTGTTGCAATATCCTTTTCTCTCAGCTAAAACTCCATTTCCAGATCAAAGGCACTCGGGTAGTGCAAGAGAGCAGATCTAGGAGAAGGTCTTATATCAACTGGCATTGAATAATAAACTTGGTTAAATTAGGCATAAAACTGTTGTACTGTCTCCCCTGGCAGTCTTTTCAGCTAGTTATACTCTTCTATAATCAAGAAAAGGTTATGTCCGATCATCCACCTGTCGAGAAAAACTTTGAAAAACTGCTGGAAATCTGAAATGCTTGCATCAGGCAGGGTTTTGAACCAACTCTTGACTTTGGCTTGCAAAGAAAGAGTAAAAACCCTTATACTAACATCTTTGCTATCAACTTCAAAAAGGTCTAGAAAAGACTCAAAATTCTGCACATGTTGCTCAGCGTTGACAATCTTACATTCACCATCAAATCTCGGCAAGTATAGATCATAGTTTTTGGGGAAAGCATGAAGAAAAGAAGGTAAAACAAGAGGTTTATACCAATCTGGAATTTTACAAGGTGTAGGGCTATGTACAGCAGGTATAGAATCAGTCTTGGTCTTTTGGGGTTCATCAATCTGAAGATGGTCATCATAAAATTTAGAAGAAAGGTCTTGATCAAGCTCAAAGGTATGCAAATCTTTGGTATTCACAATCTTCAAAGGGAAAGAATCAACTGCAGACCGAGGATCTCCTCTCAAATATAGTATACTTTGGAAAGCCTTCTTGACATTCTTGGGAAAAGAGAAGAAATAATTTATGACAAAGAAAAAAATGTCTTGGATGAAATTCCAACTTGAATACATGATCTGTCCATGTTGTCCTTTCATGTTTTTGTTGGTCGGGATCATCCTCCAGTGGAGTCTTTGGATCTGATCTCGAAATTTTTTTAGAGTCGCCAGGTGAATGATTTCAGCCTTGCCAGTTTCTGATCGTTGTCCACCATCAACAATCAGATCTGAACTCGATACATGTACTGGGGCAATTTATAAGTTAAGTGTTATGATTACAAGCTAGACGAGGGATCGACTGAAGCAGCGTTTATCTACTATGCACTCGCAGAGCAATGTGCAGTTTGAAGGCTACCTAGCGTGACTTCAGACTCCGTCTGTAGCTATAAATCAAATAACACTAACAAGCAAACCAGTTCTTCCCCAGTATGGTCGCCACTATGTTAGCGCTCAAATCTACCTTAGGTTGAAATAAGGTAAAACTCAAGGCTACATCAAACCACGCTCAGCCTCGTAGCTAGCCCTACGAGGACAAGAGAGGGCTCTCTCCGAGTCAATCTCGGCAAAAGATGATTGATGAGACTCGAGATGACTGAAATAGAAGCTAATTTTAGGCTAGGTATGAAGTACAAAGATTTGATTTGAGTTTTTAGGAGTTTTTGTGTTGAAACAGGGAAAGGCAAATTTGGGCTTCGGGATGAGGTACAGTTTCTGCAGAGGTCTGAATGGGGCAAGGAAGGCGATCGCCTTGATGTTTTTTTAGGGAATGAATGGGTAGATCAAACTGGTGAGGAGCTAAAGAGAGCAAGAAAGTTTCAAGGATTCTCCTTAAACAGGTGAGAACATTGAAAATCAAACAAATTTAAAGGCAGAGCATAACAATCTATGGATTCTACCTTAACACTTCATTTGTTCAATTGCAGAAGGTGAGAGAAGGAAAATGATACACATAACAACTTGCAATTACTGAGAGAAGCACACCATCAAAACATAAAGCCACATGGATCCCAAACAGTGCTGCAAAACCCTGGTCTTTCCTTTGCCAAAATGCAGAAGTGAAGTACAATAGAGTGTCAAATTTCCAAAGAGTCCAACCATGAAATGAATTAGAAATAAATAAATAAAAGGCAGCCAACCCATTCCCTGCCTCTAGGGTCGACTCATCATCCTAGGAGCTGTTTCAACAACTCTAAACAAAGCACTACAATCTAGGCAGTCAAAACAACTTGCCTCTATAAGGTAGGAAACCAATTCATTCATTAAATTTTCACCTTTTAGTGAATGAATCCTCTAGAACAAGTAAAAATATGCCAAAATTACATCATATTCAATCAACTACATCAATAGAAGTCAAAAATTACATCACAAATCAAAACTAGTCAAACTGGCTGAATTTCTGAGCTGAAAGATGAAAAATTGGCCAAAAATCTCTATGCGCCGCGCGCCTGAGCTCTATGCGCCGCGCACCTAAGCTCTATGCGTCGCGCACCTTTCAGCCTACTTTTGGGACACTTGCAAGAGTCTAAATTGAGCTCAGGTTGGCTTGTTGGAAATTTCTTTGAGTCTACTTTCCAACCCAACTAGAATTTTCCAATTTGGAGTTCATTTGCCTTGTCAAAAATCAAATCTCCCAAGACTGGTCAAAATGTGCCAAATGAGGCTGCCTCAAGGCAGAGTGCTGTTGCAATCAACTTTTGAATGCCTTCCTCAACTCCAAATTGAGCTCATGATAGCTCATTGGAAAGCTCTTTTTGTCGAGTTATCCTTTGACTCATAAAGAAAGTTATTTGGCCAACCAAGCTAGGAGAAAACTTGATTTTCCCAAGGTCACTTCAGAGGTGCATCAATGCTCCCGAGGTGATTGTATTTTTGACATTTCTCTAAAACCATGACACCTGTGTAAAAATTGAGGGATTTTTTTCTTCTTTGGAATGTTGTGGACAAAAACCTCTCTCAGTTTTCCAAAATTCATCTTTGATTGCTCTAAAACATCATTTGAGTGAAACTTATCCCGATGTGTGAAACAAGGAATTTTGTCGAAATGAAGCGAAATGAAGGGGATGAGGGGCTTGTAAATTCTTGGTGAAATTTTGGGAAATAGGGAGGGATGTTAGGAAGTAGGGGAAAGTGGAATCTCAGATATCAAGTGAGGGGAAGGGGTCCAAAAGGGAAAAACACAGGCCCAACCTAGAAAATTGCCAGGTTGTAGCAAGAAACTAGGGTTTGTGCAAAAATGAGGAATTTGGGGGATCTCAGTG
>APFE031083596.1:0-27288 GCA_000404065.3 Pinus taeda
TTAACAAATCTCCAATGTATTTCCTTTGAGAAATAAATATGGACTTTGGATGTTGGGTTACTTCAATGCCAAGATAGTAATGAACATAGCCCAAATCAGTCATTTCAAAATTTTTTCCTAATTCTTTCTTTATGGATGCAATATAGCTTTCATTGTTCCCTGTCATTAAAAGATCATCTACATATACCACAAGATATACAACTGTTTTGCCAACTTTCTTGACAAATAAAGTTGCATCATCAAGATCAAAATGATTGAAGTTGAGTTTCAGAAGATGCTCAGTTAGCTTTTCATACCAGGCTCGTGGTACTTGTTTGAGGCCATACAAGGACTTCACAAGTTTGCATACTTTATGTTCATGTCCTTTCACAGCAAATCCTTCAGGCTGGGACATAAAAACATTTTCTTTTAGATCTCCATTCAAGAAGGCAGTTTTTACATCCATTTGATGGACTTACCAACCGTTCTGAGCTGCCAGTGCAAAGAGTGTCCGGATGGTGGCCCATTTTGCTGTGGGAGCAAAAGTTTCCTCATAATCGACCCCTTCCTTCTATGCAAAACCTTTTGCCACAAGCCTAGCTTTGTGCTTGTCAAGTGAGCCATCAACTTTGTACTTGTTCTTGTAGACCCACTTGCAGCCAATTGGTTTGGTTCCAAATGGAGGATAACCAAGCTTCCAAGTGCCATTCTTTATGAGGGCATCATACTCCTTTTGCATCGCTTCTTTCCATTCATCATGAGAAGCAACTTCTTTAAAGGAAGTTGGTTCAAAATCTGTAGACAAGTTCAATTCACAATCATAAGAAACATCCATATCAACAGGTGAATTAAAGTCATCTACATCACCTCCATTTTGCCGGTTTGAATTTCTGGTTCCTGTTTTTCCAATTTCATCAGGATGAACACTTTCAAGTGTCTTTGTCAGCCACTTTGGGGGACCTTTCTGAGATGGTCCACGCTGCTCTGTTGATTGAGTTGGGAGTGAATCAAGATTGAGTCTCCCAATTTTATCAATTACATCACTTAAAGCATCATCCGTTGTTGGAGTTTCAGTCGGGGGAGAGTATTCTTCAGAAGAAGATTCCACATGTTGATCTAGTATAGGAATCACCCCTTCAAGATGTGGAATCTGATTCTCAAATTCTTGAAATGATTTCATTTTTGCGAATCTATCCAAGAGATCAGGTTGCCGCTCAACAACTTTGTCAGATTTGGATGATTCAAGAAAAATTACATCTCTAGATATAACAAACTTTTTATTTGCTTCATCATAGAGGCAGTATGCTTTGGAGGTGTTTGAATACCCTAGGAAGATACACTTACGACTTGTAGCACCAAGTTTGTTTCTATGTACCTTTGGTATCAAAGCATAACAGGTGGAACCAAAAATCCTGAGATGTTTTGCCGAAGGAACATGTCCATACCACAATTCATAAGGAGTCTTGTTTCTTATAGCATTATATGGACATCTAATCTTTATATATGCAGCGCATAGAACAGAATCAGCCCAAAACATTATCTTTACATTTTTGAAAAAGAGCATGGATCGTACCATATTCAAGATTGTTCTATTCATTCTTTCAGCTACACCATTCTGTTGGGGATTATAAGGCAAGTTGTTTGATGTTTAATCCCATGTTAGCGAAGATAGTGTTCAAATTCATTTGATGTATATTCTTTTCCATTATCAGTGCGAATAGACCCAATATGAGATTGTGCATCATTTCCAATCCATTTATGAAAATTCTTGAATGTTTGAAAAGCATCAGATTTGTTCTTCAATAAATAAACCCAACACATTCTGGTGTAGTCATCAATAAATGTCATCATATATTTATTTCCATTTGCAGAAGGAACAAACATTGGACCACATAAATCTGAATGAATGAGTTCAAGTTTTCTATGTGTTCTTGAATGTGAATCATGAAAAAACTATTTGCTACGCTTTCATAGAATGCAAGCATCACATTGCTTAAATTTCTTAGATATTGTAGGCAAACCAGCAGCACCATTTTTCTTCAACAAGCGGAGGCTGTCATAGTTCAAATGTCCAAATCTAGCATGCCATAATAAACTTGATGGAAGTGTACCTTCTTCATAATGAGAATTGTATGAGAAATGTTGTGCACGAGCAGAGGTACTTTGCAGATTGAGAAGCCTTTCTTCTTCTATTCCCCTCATGACAAGTGAGTGTCAGATGTTTTTCTCACCTCAAGCTTGCCATCAAACATATGAATGGAGTGACCTTGCTGGCGGATGTGAACCAAGGACAGCAAGTTTCTCTTCAGCTGTGGGAGATAGAGAACATAATGCAGAAGAAAGTCTGGAAGACCAGGCAATTTAAGCCTAATTGTGCCAAGCCCTGATGGCTTGATTTTTGATTGGTCTGCAAAGTATACTGCTCCATCAACATTGTCAGTAAATTCTTCAAAAAAATCTCTTCTTTGAGTCATGTGGCAAGTTGCTCTTGAATCAAGCAACCAGTCATTTTTCCAAGAAGCAAGTGAAGCATTAAATAAATCTTCATTTACTCCAATATTACATTGTGCCACAACATAGTGAACGGATTTAGGTGCTTTAGCTTTGTCTATGTCATTAGTTTTACCTTTCTATTGATTTCTTTGCTGCTCAATTTTGTCCCATGGTAACTTGCATGTAGAGGCATCATGTGATCCATTTCTTTTGCAGCGTATGCAGTGCAGATCTGCCTTTTCTCCTTGAGAGTGTCTGTGCCCTTGCCTCTGAAATATCTTCCTCTTCCTCTTCGACCACCTCTTCCTCTGGAAGAATCTTGAGTAGGATTATTTTCTTTATGAGCAAGGCACACAACCTCTTCAGAAGATTCAGGGGCTGTCTTCTTTCCAAAAGCTTTCTCTCTTTTAGCAAATTTTTTCGCAAGAGAGTCAAAGGTAATATCTTTGAGATTTCCATTTGCTTGCAATGACTCAAAATAATTAGAGTAAGTAGGATAAAGTGCCTTGAGAAAAACGATAAGAGGAATATCCAATTCAACCTTAGTAGATTTGATATTATGCATTATAGATTTTACTTCAGATGCAAGAGCAAGAGGATCATTATTTTGTAATTCAAGAGTGAAGAGTTTAATCATGAATTGAACAACTTCAAGTGCAAAATGTGATTCATAGAGTTCTTTCAGCTTTTGTAAGGCTTCAAAAGCAGTTGAAACTGGTGAAATATGGCGACTCACCTCTTCATTTACAGATGTTGTGATTAATGCATAAGCTTTGTTGTTCTTATTTTCCCAAATGGCGAGCTCTTTGTCTGAGGTAGGTTGTTCTGGCTCTTTGTCTCCATCTCCAACACACACTCCTTTCCACAATTCATTGAAAATGAGGGTGTGTTTTATCATCCGGGACCACTCAGGATAGTTCTCCTTGCTAGTGAGAACTATTCCCACAATGGATATGATTGAATGCATTGTAAAATCTTGTACTGTAAAAAAACTGTGCACTGTAAAAGATACTTCTGCTGGCAAAAATGCTTCAGAATAATACAACCTTATTCTTCCTTCTTGATTAGGTAAGAATTTTATTTAATATACAAAGAGTAAAATTGTATTCTATATAGAATATCAACTGCTCAAACACCTATCATAACTTGAATTCTGATGTAAATTGGAATTTGTCAAAAAAAATGGATGGATGCTTTTCTCAAAAGTGAGTGGTCAAATGCATGAAATCTCAAATCCTATGCTTTACGCTTTAATACCATTTACCCCTTGACATCGCACTGATACAGTTGCTTCCACCACCGTTGTCGTCGCCACCAGGGCCATCTCGGGCAATATATTATCACGCTTTTCACCGCACGCAGGTGCGTTGATCACACTCTATTATCACGCTCTTAAATAAATCTTCATTCTTCATTAAATAAATCTCTTCACCGCACGCATATATGACAAATCTGGGTAAATACAGTAATTAAATAAATCTCTTCACTGCACGCATATATGAGAAATCTGGGTAATACGCATTTGAGCGTTTTCACGCTGGATGTCTCAGGGCAAGAACAGTCGTCATGGTCCAAGAACAGGCCGTCGGGGTCCAAGAACAAACCCAAGCCTCCAACAATGTCCACCAGACCAACACGAGCTAGAGCTCCAACCTTGTATTTTGCTACCTCCTCCTGCACCTCCTTGAGGTCACCCTTTGTGAAAATAAGACCAACATTTCCCACCATCAAAGGAATCAGATTCTGGTAGGCAGTGTTCCCCGATCACCAACGACAATGATCTCAGAGCTCACGTACTGCAAATTGGTGAATTGGAACGTAGCGGAGTGAGGGCAATGTCAGGCTGCCCGTGGCCACCGAGAACGGAAATCAATCGAAGAGGACCGGATTTAGAAGTAATCTCTCCAGCACCTCTGGCGATTTTTCAATCGTTTCAAGCACCACACTGCAATCGTTCCTAGCACCACACACATAGGAGGACGACTTTACACATAGACTTAATACGCAGCCCAAATAGTTAATGCCTGCGCTTTGTGGAGAGGTCTTGGAATTGAAAGACACTGTAATTGTGCTCGTCCAACGATATTCACCTAACAAAACAGTTTGGAGGGCAGACTATACCAAACGGTTTGGAGGGTGGACTATTCACAGCAAGAATAAAACGTATACTGACATGGAGCAGGCTTCAGGCAACTGACACTATTAGCAGCATACCAGCGGATTATATGGGAAATGAGCAGCGTACCAGCAGATTATATGTCAGAGCAGAGCAACGTATTATATGCAGATGAATATGAATAAAAGACTGTCAGAGAAGAGCCGACGAGAAGCGCTTTGTATGCAAGGCAGAACATAGCCAGAATAAGGAGTTACAAAGTAGATGGAAGCCAAAAATGGCACCTGCTCTAATACCATGTCAAACCAGGTAGTAACTCCACAAATTTAATTCATATTATTCCTTCAGGTAGGTCTTTATTATATACATGAGGGACACTGTTCACTTCATCTCCCAATGAATTTTCATATTTCTTATTATTTATTTACATCAATTGTATTTATTCACCCAATCCTGATGATTAGGTGTCAACACTCTGGAACTCACACTGGCAACCTTTAGCAATTCGCATTGGCTATCTGGCAGCCTCTGGAAATTCCACCTACCTTCCCTAGCAATTCACACTACGACTGGAAACTCGATCTGCCCCTCCCAGCAACTTGCACTACCTCTAGGAATTAGAACTGGCAAATTCGGCCTCCTTTTGTCACTCATAAACTGGAAACCTTTGTGAAGAATAAACTCCGACAAATTTCTTCCTAATCACTGCTGCTGAAACCCTCTTGGTGTCTTTGAAAATCACCCACTCGATGTGTCTCCAATGTTGCCCATCGATCTCCCTCTATAATCTCTCATTCACAAATAAATGGCCATGATTAAAAACTTACTTGATTCAATCGATGGCTAAGATCAACTTAGAAATTTTACACAAGCTTCTAGAGGAAAATCGATCTTATGTCAATTAATTATCCATTTTTCCCTAAGTTTAAATTAGGAAATAATTAAAAAAAATCACTAATTGACATTATTAAGATATTTCCATTAGGAAAAATTACATGGGCTTGGAGAATTAATTCCTTCATGTTCTTAGCCTTAATGACACCTCTCAAGGATAGAACACCTGTATGGGCTACAAAATCTAACATGCTTCTCAACTTCCCATTAACCTACCTTGATCTTTATTGGACATCTACATAAATTCCAATTTCTATCCTTCTTCATAGTGTTTCCATTTCTTTATTCATAATCATTCTTTTGTCGTTTCTAGCTATTTTTTCTCACTTATGACCTCTCGTTGTCTTCTTTCAGCACTTTCTCTCACTTAATTCTCTCTCCCAGATCCTCCAGTGTCCAGCCTTGTAATAACCAAACGATGCAGTCAGAGACATGTCATGCACAACTCACCTTCCCTTGTGGCATAGTGACCTGCAACACAACATACATAGAGAACATGCTAACAGAAATATGCATCCATGCCATCATACATATTACAAACAGAGTTTGAGAACCATATTATACTATCATAAGGACAATCAATTACTCATTGACATTTTAGTCACAATACATGGATACAGATTGCAATCTCAGTCTGTGTTCTCAACACTCTGATAAGGCTTACAAAATCTCTTCAAAGAATGAAGTAATATATCACAATGTTCGAATGGGTCCAAATGTAATACCACCATTATCAGATGAACAATTCAAAGAGCAAACGAACATTGACGAGACAAGAATTTTCTGCAAGAAACTAGCAGGCAGATCACTTCCAAAATCCCATGGGAAAACAGAATATGCAAACTATGCAATAAATACAAAGTCAAAAAGCATATTAATAGACTTTTTGAATTGCCCGTATTCAAAATAAATGGTTCTAATTCCAAATTATAAGATAACAACTAACAGATCACTGCAGTAACTATGTCCAAGAACTAGGAGAATCCATAAGGAAGGTCCCAGTGACCTCGATGAAAAGACATGACCAGTGCAATGCTTCAGTCCAAAAGAACTTGATCTGAGTGGATGATAATTTGATGAAGATAATAAACAATCTGGCACTGGCCAAGAAGAAAAACTTTGATATTTCTTAATCCTAAATATTGAAAAGTTCATAAGAGTAATACAAATCTTCTAGGATTTTCAAATAAAATCCAGCACATGGACTTCTAATATATTGAAAGAAGGAAGAAATTGCTTTTTCAGCTCAAAGTTCTTAGGAAACTTTAGACTTTCCTACATTAGGTTCTTCAGTTATAGCTTGTCACATACAACTTTTGTCCAACACTCAAATTTACTGATTATACTATTTACAGATTTGCAATGCAAGCACTGTCACTGCAGTAATAGCCTTGGAACCACTAAATCTCCCTGATAGTAAACTTTTTAATACAAGGAGCGCACAGAATGAACATAAATAAACTACATCTTGGGTTACCTGCAAATATTTAGTTCAATTTAACAAACTGAAAATACAGAGAATTTAATCATGGGATTTGTGAGAGAGGGAAAGAGGCAAGACAGTTTTACCTGGCCAGGCTCCCATGTTAGATAGAAATTCCCACGGCTTGAAACAGCCACATAATCACCATTGGGAGAACGGTTAACTGTATTAAAAGTCCCCGTGTAGTAACTTGCACCACTAATACCACTAGAAACTGTGCTGCAGGATTGGAAATCAAAAAGAACAGTTAAAGGCAGTAAATATCCTCAACCCTATTCTTACCAATTTGCTTTATGGTAATAAACCTAGATTTAATGATAATAAAAAGTAGTCAGGAGGCATGCCCAAAATTATGATGTGGCATCCTCCATTCTCATTTTGAAGGAGAACTTTATTGGCAAAGATTCACCAGTAAGAGATAATCACTTACCATTTTCCTTATTAAATATAATCTTATATTACAATGAAAAACAAGAAATTTACATCCACCTTTTACATCAGTGGGCTAAGATAAGATAAAATAAGATAGTTTTAACAATGTCCCAAAAATAACCAACAAAATAGGTCAGTGAGATTGAAGTACAATCAATGATGACATCTGGGGGAATGTACTAGATTACTCCAAATGCAAAATAAAATAAATATATGATAGAATCTGTGAAAATGGACCTACATTAAAAAAAGTACAAAATGAGAGAAATAAAAAGTTTTACAAAATGTCATTCAGTCGGGATGAGAAAGTAGAGAGTGCGGAGAAAGTATCTGCTGCTCATGATGACTTCATCAACATCATACCTAGGAAGTGCTTAATAGCCTTGTTACAACAAAATCTAGCACCCCCATAAGATGTAAAGTTCCAAGCATCAAGGGGCTAGTCTTGTGCAACTCAAGAAGACTACATTGCAACCACAGGAACTCTTCCTCTCACTTTTTGGTTCTTCTCCAACTCAAGCGAGGTTTCCCTAAAGGTAGGATTGCTAAGGCTACAAAGCGAAGTCACAAGGTAACTTAGGGAAGATTTACCCTGTTACCCACCATTTTGTGGGTGATATCCTTAGAATTTCTTTTCTAGAAGATGGTCCTCAGTCGGCAACTAGCAGCCCCTTGTAGCCACCAACTAGCTCATTGTGCCACTTCTCTGCCACCTGAGCCAACCATGTGGTCCCTCACCCATCTGTCATGATCGTATGTTTGAAGGAAGGCCTCCCAAACCTAAAGGTATGCCTTTTCATTTGGTAATTGAGTATTGTAGTTTACTTATCATGGAAACTTTTGGGCATGGATTAATGGAGGAATTCGGGGAAAAGAGTGGGCTAGGTCTGTGCTCTTGTCCCCTAGACCTCTTTTGGATGTTAACCTTGGACCCTAGTCCTGTGGGATCTCCTTTACTAACCTTTGGGCTTTAGGGATGGTACTTCATAGGAAACCTCGATTTTGGTTGCGTGGTCCCGCTCCTTCATCTACATATATATCACTCCCCTTCCGATCATTATAATCCCATTCATCATTCCTCCCACCTAGGTCCACATAGGGTTAGTCGTCCCCTTCCCCTTGCCCACACCTTGAGTCGAACCTAGAACAATGCCCCGGAGGTTGATGCAACTAAAAATAAAAGTAAAGCATAATTGGCCACATTCAACAAGAAAATGTACCAAAAAAATGCAAAAGATGGCCGGGACAAACACATTTAGCACATGGGCAAAACCCAATGCATCAGCTCTACCCCATAATCATGGCCATCACCCTAGTTCCTATAGAAACTAGATGAGCCTCCTTTATCATTCAGGAACCCATGATTGTCCCAACCCCTAGTGGGCAATGAACCGCCCTACCTTAAAAGGGGTATCCACTACTATACCTTACACATCATGCTCTTATCCCTTGAGCCTCGAGCAGTTAATCAAAGAAAAATCATAAAAGGAAAAAGGCATATAAAGAAGGGTGGTAAAATCAAGGTCGGGGCACCTCATGCACCACAATCGCTTCCTCCTATACATTACATACCCAAGTGTGGGCTTCCCTTCTACTAGCTACCCTTGTACCCCAACATGTGGCCCAGGGCTGCCCCTTTCATTTCCTATTCCATTCATCTCTTTATCACATGCCACCACCCTTTGAAGGATGCACCTTGGACATATTATCACCTTTAAAGGTAGAAACCACCTAATAGGGTACTTGGTTAACCCCATTTGGAGCTTGGAGACATTACCACATGCCAAAGCTCACTATGGAAGGGCATGCCATTATGAAGTGTCCACTTGTTGTCCATGGTTTGTAAGCTCTTTAACTCGATTTCCTTAAATGACTTGTTGTACTAGAAGGGTAGGGAACACATTGGATCTTATGTACGATTGCGTATGGTCTCCATTTTTCAGTTTGGTCTCCCTATACGGGGTCCTAACCCTCCAAAGGGCTACATTGGCACATGTAGGGTGTGTGTAGAGAGTCGTGGGCCTCCACAGCAGTAGACAACACTCCATGGATCCCTAGAGATGTTCAGATATTGCTTGAGATTCACCTATTGGATGAGGAAGATGCACCTGGTTCACCATGCCCAATCGGCCCCACAGTTGTACCATGCACTTGGCAAATCACCCAGGACTTGTACGTTGATGTGGCATCACTTACACCTTCATTTGAGCCCTTATAGATGGTCTACAGGCATCTTCGATCTACTTAGACACCCATGAGATTACTTGTGTGCCCTCACACCCATTGGGAGCACCACAGGTTTATTATTTGGAAAACAAGGGGCCAACCCTTTTTCCACTACTTTTGAGAGTCATATTTATCATTGTGGCACTTATGGACTTCATCAGGCTTCTTATAAGGCCCAACGACATGTATTATTGGTCATTCGACCTCTTGACAAGCTCGTTCTTTTGTTTAGGAGCTAGTTTGGTGGGCTTGTCACCAAAAGTTAGTTATTCGAGGGACTAATGTAGGCCCAAGTAGCTAAATCGAACACATTAGAAGTGTATAAATAGAAGTGATGAGAATTCATTTTAGCATCATCACTTGGATTTGGAACCTGTATCTCTTTAGAGATTTTCGCCATCCCTCTTGGAGGACGAATTTTTAGAGCATGGAATGAATTTTGATGTTTGGACTATTTTCTCATGTCTTGGAGCTTCTTGAATGGCAAGATTTTGGATGGTTTGATATGCTCTTATACATGTATGTACGATTTTATGCTATTCTTTTTCTCTATTTTGTCACATAAATTTTTGTTGGGATTTCGATATACTAGGGCTTATTTGCTACATCTCTTTATGCGAAGTCGTGGAAATTTTGTTTCTAGATAATGAATACTTCATGTATGATGAATGAATGTTCCTACGGATGTTTCATTGTTGAAATTCATCTTGATAAGCCATCTACCTTGCAAAACAAAGTATAAAGTTTTTGAAGCTGCATTTGTTGTTGCCCTAGTGCTAAGCGAAGTTGTCTTTGTTGGTTTTTTGAGAATTTAATTTTCACATCTCTTTGGCATTATCACGTATAATCTTGTTGAACTATGATTGGCATCTTGATTAGTAAGTGGATAAGTTGATTTAATTGATTAAGCATCTTGTGGAATATTGTTGAAATCACTTGTCTCGTTTAAGTATTGTCATTTTAATATTGTTCAGTACTTAAAATAACTCAAACAATCTTAACTCAAGACAAATTTCACTCATAATCTCGTGCATTAGCATACTAAGGCTAGATTGCACTAATAATTTACCACCTAGCATAAGCTAGGTTGATAAAAACATAGGATAACCCTTCTCACTTGGTTTGAGGGGCCTCAACAACTCTTCGGTGGTTAACACGGTGACCTTGCAGTCGTCAGAGCCACAATCTTTGCAGCGTCAAAGGCATTGGATGATAGGAGAACAATAGAAGGTATCATTAATTAGGCCCTAGCCTGCTTCCTATTGGCCTCCTTCCCACGACCTACCTTGGAGCCCAGCGTCAAAATAGTTAAGGGAAGGTTACATCTAGATTAGGCATTTAAGTAAAAATAACCAAGATCTCTGCATCACACATAAGTCATAGGTTTACATATCATTCAGGTTAGTCAATCATCTTAAGTAGCGGATGTCCATCCAGTCATTTGATTCCAATTTATTATAAGCAAGAGTTTGTGACTCCATTAAGGCACTGGTCTCATACCTTAAAATCTAATCTAATCAATAATCTTGCTCGAATTTACCAATTGGCTAGGCCACTCATCTGTGTCTCCCAAACAAATTGGTTTCCAACTTGTTTCCCTTCATCTCATTCCATAGGGACTACCCCCCATAGCTTGTTGTTGGGAGACTACTAGAACGGAGTGGGCGGGGATCAGCGTGACAACCCATGTCCTGATCGTCATTGCGATGTCTGTACAATCTGGGCGACAACAATTACTAAAGGAGATTTTCGAGCTACTTCAAGGATTTTTTTTCCCAGAGATATTTGGATTTTCTTGAGTGGTTTTTGGAGCTAGTTGAAGAGTATTTTTTTTATTTTGTGGGAGTTGCTACATAGCTAATTTGAGAGGATTTTGGAGTTGATTTTCTCCAAAAAATTTAGAGGGTAAATCAAAGTAATTTTGTCCATCTATTTTTTGTTGATTTTTTGTAGCATCGAATGTGCTCTAAGTCTCAAATGTTGCAGGGAGGCTTGGGCACATGTATTCCAAAGAACCCATAAAGCGTTTTGCGAAATTCCACTCGAAGACAGTTTTATTAAAATAATTTATTATTTTTAATGGATCCTATTGTCGCACGGAGTGTCTAGGCACCGTGACAACGCTTAGATTGGAGGTTGTCACCCTAATCCCCAATCACTCCGTTTAAGTTGTCTCCCTATAGCAGGCTAAGGGGGGTAGACCCTATGGAAAAATGAAATGAAGAAGAACTTGTTGGGAACCAACCAGTTCGTGAGACACAGCAAGGCGATCAAGTACTTGATTAAGGCTTAGCAAGACTTAGAATTTGATTAGATTTCAAATGATTAATACCAGTGCCTTATGGAGTCAACGATCCAAGTAATTGATTAGTTGTTGTTGCTTAGGAAACAAAGATATGAACTCTGTTTATAATTCCACGATAAAACTCTTTAACAATCGCCTGAAAATATTTGCAAAATGTCTAACATGTAACAAGCATTAAATAATCCAAGCAATGACGATAGATAGATGCAAAATATTCAACATATGCACAATGCTTTAACAATTAAATTTCAAGAGATACAAATACCTTAATCAACAAGGAAATTTAAAAGCTAACCAGCTCAAATCCTAGAATTTAAATGATTATGCTTAATGACCAAAATCTAGGAAATTCACTACTTTCAAATAGTTAATCTTCAGACATAAAAATTTACACATTTAACTATAGAGAAATGGCAAACACTAATACCATAATAGCTCACGTTGAGATTTTATCCTTGATGAATTCGATTAATTTTAGGAAAACTTTTCAATGGCTAAGCAAGACTAAATGTGAACAAAATAAATCAAAAAAGCTTTAATAATTTTTAAATTTTTTATGGGCCAAAGGCCACATAAAAAATTTAAAACCTTTAGATGCGAAAAATTAATTTGATTTAAAACAAATTTTAGTCACATAAAATGAACTTTTTAGGCCTTTTTTTATTGTTTTTAGATTTTTAACTTATTTTTAATCAAAATCAAAGTTAAATAAATAAAAATAAAAAATAAAAAAACGATTTTTTTTTTTTTTAAATAATCAAACTAAAAAAATTGAATCGAATTTGAAAATTTAAAAAAAAGGGCTAACTCTAAACAAAATTAAAAAAATGAAAATCGAACATGCTAACTAAACTGACCAAAACCCTAAAGAAAACATAAAACTAAATGAAAAGAAAATCGAAGTGCTTCTTTATTGTGTGCAAGTCTGCAGAACTCGACGGCGGAAGAGCAGTTCGATGGTAAGAGCATGGGATGATGGAGATGTTGAGAAAGGGAACGCGGGATCAACAGTGGATTAAGGGATGATCAATTTCAAGGGCAACGTGGAGAGTCTAGCAGGCAGCATTAGAGAGCCACAGAGGGACGAAGAAATGCGTGGAGGAGACACAAGGGAAATGGATGCGTGTGAGGGATGGGATGGACGCAAGTTGGTGAGAGAAGTTGAGGGTTTAGCTTTTTGTTTGCAGGTTGCGTGGAAGCGTAGTTGGAGGAGTGAAACGATGGATGGCATAGAGGGATGCTTGCAGGGAAGGAGCAGCAGATCAAGGATGAACTGCGATGAGGGAAGATGGAGCTGCATGAGGGTTAAGGAGAGGGCAACGAAGTTTTGCGGACAGGTTGAGTCGGAGGGATCAATGAGAATGATGGCAGCGAAGTAGGGATTTTTGCGAATTTGAAGAGAACGTAAGCAGCAAGGTTGGGGCCTTGTAAAAAAAAAATCGAAATTTTCTAGTAAAACCCAGAGATTTAAAAAACGATATCCCAACAATAACCCATAAATTTCTACTTCAAGATTTATTAATAAAACCCTTAAAAATTTTCTCCAAATTTAGAAAAGATTTGAAACCCTGGACTACAAAACAATGCCCTGCAAAAGCTGGCTTTGAGGCCAAATCTTACCCTCTAGGGCCTAGATCTGGCTTCAAAATCAAACTTCACCTTCATATCTACAACCTGTTCCTGAAAACACAAACACCCAGATACCCGAATATACAAAAAATAAATGAAACCCCAGAAATCCTAGTCAAAAAAAAAACAAATTACAAATCTATGCACAGGAACAGCAGATCTACCAGATCTGGTGAGTGTGAGTCCAACTCCGCTCCCAGATCTGATAATCTAAGGCTCTTAAAAGCTAGATTTATCAATTTAGCACCAAAAAAAAAAATTAATTTTAAATTTAAACGGAGGTGCTTCGCCCAAAAACCCTTCATACATCAACAATGAAACTTCTTATGATAAGCCTGGGATTCAATCAAGCTGGGCTCTTCATAAAATACTAATCGGGAGTTGGTTGATCCAACTGTAAACTTCCCCGAACACCCGATAAGCAAAAAATCAAGAATTCCCTGCACAACTCAATTCAACCACTAACGTAGAGCGAGAAAACGATAATAAAATTCAAATTTAATAGAGATACCTGTCATTATATTCAGAACTTAAATTACTATTCAAACCCCAGTGATCAAGCAAGATACCTGTGCTTAAATCACTCTTCATAAAGCTATCATCAATTGCTAAAAGGAAATCCATGCATGAAAATGACACATCTTACAGTGTTTCCACGAAGAGTAACACCAGCAGAAATTAACCCCGAAGTCTTTCTTTATTGCTCATGAAAAAAAAATACAAGAGAGCTTTCACTTAGCACACGATTCAAAGATCGAATGATCTCTATTGACAACTAACCTCCTATTTAAAGATAAATCTCCCAATGGCTAGTTCGAGTGGTCCTTGTTAAAGTGATCTTGACCACTGATGAGGATTAAAAAAAAAAATTAATCTCATCCTTCGAAATTTTAAATATTAAGGATATTTCGAATTTTTCAATTAAATGCATTTTAATAAATTCAAAAATTAAAATTTTGCATTAATTTCCTCAAAATTTTGACTTTGACTTAACCCCAGGGACACAAGGCACAAAATTTAGCAAAATAATCAATTAACCTTAGTCTCTGGACCTGTTAAGATTTAATTTTTTTTAAAGGACCCACGAATTTTGCCTTTAGAAAATTTAAATTTACCTAGGACCTATGAGGGGATAAATTATTATTCTAACCCTCAAGACACTTTACATCACGATTTTTTACAGTTTTTTACATCTCAAGGGGGAAAACCCATTTGAAAAAAGACCCTCACAAACTACCCATTTCTGCGACACAAATATAATCCAGTAGATCAAGCAATTTGTAATAAAATAACCTGACTAAATAGTTAGGATTATTCCCAAATCACTTTTACATAGACTCGATCTAAAACACTAGGACTCCCCTAACATCCCAGTGACAAAATCCATTTCGGATTTGGGGTAAGGCTGAAGGAAAACTCTGCCGACCATCCGAGAATGGATCGGTAAGACAAAAAACCTCTCGGAATGTAAATCGTCACCAGAAAATTAGGTTTACCTAGGCAATTACATACACAACACGGATCTGCTAAGATTATTTACAATTTACACAAGCAAAAAGGGTTTACAATATAACATGATAAGGCTGATGATAATAGTCGAACAGCATGGACACGTCGATCAGGTGCTATCCCTTTTGCGAAAAAAGGGGATGTACTGCTATGGGTCGTTGACACGTAGTGGTCAACAGGTCCCTAAGTCTAACCTTAGGAAATTAAGACAATTAATGGGTATTAATCTAACTATGGGGGTAACTTTTAGAAGAAGATGAGGATCAAGGAGAAATGATCTTAGCCATTGATTAGATTTTAATATGGGTCATTTGAATGTCAATGAAAAGATTATTTAAGGAGGCTTGAGGGTCATTTGGAAGATACACAAATAGTTGATCAGTCAAATCGAATTGTTGAAGTTAGAGGCAGCGCAGTGATTTGTAGTGATCACGCAGTGAGAGACAAAGGGAGTTTTGGCTAGATGATCTTCTCCGAAGCGATGAATACTCGGTAGAGAGGCAGAGAGACACACATAGGAGGCAACGCAAAGGGTAGAGAGGGTGACACAAAGCCAAGAAGGGCTCATGCAGGCCCCACGCAGAGCAGCGTAGAGGCCTCCAGCGCAGAAGTCTGAGTTTGCTGAGGAGGCTGGCGTTTCTGAGCCAAGAGGGTTGTGTTGGGCCACCAAATTAACATACATTTTCACTCCATTTTCACCTTTATCCTCATTTTGTCATCTCATTTCATCACATTATCATTACATAACCCTATATTTCCATTACCATATTGGTTCATATTTTCATTTTCCAGAGTTATTTATTTTATGTATTTAAAGTGAATTTATGATTAAAATTTAGAGAAATAACATGTATTTGCTTATACCTAAAGGTGGAATGAGTTTGGTGACATGTAGGTGATTTGGAAACTTCCAAGACACTCTTATGTGGCCTCAAAGACTCAAATTCGAATTCTCTTGAAGATTTGAAGGAGATTTGGGATAGGTGTCGAGCATATCTCATGGAGAAAAATCATGAATAAAGGAATATGTGTCTCATATTGGTTGTAACCATATGAAGGATTTGTGGATCTAGGAGGGATTAGTGGATCTCCATTAATGAGTTAGTTGCTTATGTTTTGGTATAAATAGGAGTACCTCCTCCATTCCAAAGAGAAGGACTCTTGGAGAATGTCTCCTAATTTATGATGGAATAGAATAAAGTTTTCTTTCTATAGTTTTATATATATATTGTCTTAATATAGTATATGAATTTATGGAATAATTTGTCACTTTGTTCTTAAGAGAATTGAGCTCACTCTAAAAGGATCAAAGAAACTTTTTATTTCATTATAGATTTTATTTTCATTTAATTACTTAGATGTTTGAAGATTTTTTCATTATTAATGAATGAATTTTAGTTTAAATCTTATCAGCATATGAAATGACAAACAAGGGTCTAAGTTAGGCTCTCTTTCTATTTGATATGAGTAATAATTGAAATTCATTCTCTTTTTCTCGTTTCAATTTATTTCTGAATTCTTGATTTTTGATGCTTATGAATAAATTTTAGCCGAGTTCTAATCAAAGTATAAGGGGACAACCAAGAGTCTAAGTTGGGCTCTCCTTCTATTTGGTCTGAACAATAATTAAAGTTCATTTCCTTTTCTTTGTTTCAAGTTCTTTTTGAGTTTATGATTTGATGCAATGGTAATGTTGTCGAAATAGAACTGTGAAGAAGGACAACCTGGACCTCCTAAATTAGGAGCCTCTACTCTTGCTTTCTATACATCACATACCGTTGCTATTTAGTTTCTCTTCTTGAAGACAGTACTGTGGGGAAGGACAACCAGGACCTCCCGAATTAGGAGCCTTTTCCTTCACTTACTGCATCTTGAATCAGAGACTTTTTAGTTTGCTTAGCTTAGAGTTAGTTGCCTACTCCTGCATATATTTTGTTGGCATCATCAAAAGCTTACGAGTATCCCTGGTTGATAATTTAATGAAAAGCAATTTAAGCAATTAAATTGCCCAACAGGTTGGAAACAGCTTTTGAGGGCAAATCGATTCCTAGTTGAGCTGACGCAGGGCTTTAGAGGCTGACGCAAGGACCACAAAGGGGCAGCGCAGAAGTAGCCGAGGAATTCATTGGTTCAATTGTCGGATCAACCGGGACTTGCAGCCTAGAGTGAGGTAATCTCACAAGTTTCTTCTGCTAAATGATATTCTTTGTAATTGGATTGTCGAGAAGGCATCCAATAGTTGTATTCAGAAATACTTCAGCTTAATAATAAAACCCTCAGATCTACTGCGCTGGTTTTCCCGCATTGGGTTTTTCTAGATATGTCTGTCCAAAAATAACTATCAATTGTGTGTATCTTTCTCTATTGTTCAGTTTCTTGTTTCGGCATATTATTTAAATGGTGTAAGCTGCAGTGTATGTATTTTGATGTTTGTCGTAGCAAACTACAAATAACTTGTTCATGTAAATCTAACAAGTAAAAGATATATCATCAGTGTTGCAGTAGGAATTCTCGGGTTTAAGGAATTTTCACAGTTATGTTTCATTTTTCTCCAAAAATCAATGCTTTTTTCCCAAAAAATTTAAAACACTAGTGTTTTTACGCAGATTTGTTGGGATTGCTCCAGAGCTGATTTGAGAGGATTCTGGAGCTGATTTTCTTTAGAAAGTTAAGAGGGAAAATCAAAGGATTTTTTTCAACCATTATTGTTCTATTTTTCTCCAAAAATCTATTCTTTTTTTCCCTAAAAATTTTAGAAGCCTAGTGTTTTTATGCATAATCCAAATTTGTAAATTTTTTTGGAAAAAAATTGTGGCTGTTATTTTCTTCTATTTTTTCTCAACAATTGTTGAAATGTGCAGGGTTATTTTGAGGGATTTCGTTGGCCAATTTGTGAGGGAGATTTTGGAGTTGATTGAAGAGTTTATTTTTTGATTTGTGGGAGCGTCTTCTCATCTTTACATATCTTCTCTAGGTATTTTGTGGCCTCTGTTCCGTTTTATTTTTCTCTTAGAAAAAATTGCTATAGAATTCTAAAAGCCCTGATGTTTTCTATGCAAATTTTTCATTTCTTCTTGTGGAAATTGTCATGGCCTCCAAAAACAAGAATGATCCGACTTGGGTTCACTGCCATTTAAATGAACAAAGAATAAAACTTTGCAACTATTGTGGGAAGAAAGTTAAGGGTGGGAGATCCATAAAATTAAAGAACACCTAGCACATTGGAGAGGGCAAGTAAAATCTTGTGAAAATGTTTTTGATGATCTTAAAATATGATACAAAGTCTAATTGAAGCCTACAACGAAGAAAAGGGGAAAAACAAAATAATTAAAAAAGATATAGGCAAAAGTCAAAAGGATAATGCTAAGCTTAATGACCTTGATTTTGAAGAATGTATGCCCAATTTTGAAGATTCCTCTAGTTTCCCTGCTAGAGTTGGAGAGGTTAGTTTTGGCCCTAGTTCAAGTGCTTTTAACTTGAAGAGGATAGCAGCTTGTAAAGGGATTGACTCCTTCTTTGTACCCCGCACCAACCCTAGTTCTCAACAAACCCTTGATGCTAAATGGAAGAAGATAGAGAAGGAGGTTGCATATGAATGCATTGTTAGATGGCAGTATGATGCAGACATACCTTTTAATGCTACTGATTCTGCATATTATCAACCCATGATTGATGTTATAGCTTCATGCGGAGAAGGCTTCAAAGGTCCTCGCTTTCATGATATCAGAGGGCCACTTTACAAAATGAGGTCCAAAGAATACAAGAATACCTTACAGAGTTCAAGCAATCATGGACCAAAACAAGATGTACAATTATGTTTGATGGATGGACTGATGATAGATCTCGCACCATACTAAATTTCTTAATTGCTTCTCCAAAAAGTATTATGTTTCTCAAATCTATTAATGCATTTGATCGGGTGAAGGATGTACAATTGTTATTTTGTCCTTTGGATGAAGTAGTTATGGAAGTAGAGGTTGAAAATATTATACAAGTGATCACAAATAATGCCTCTAACTATGTTGCAGTTGGAAATATGTTGGAGGAAAAACACCTCACCATTTGGTGGTCTCCATGTGCAGCACATTGTTTGGACCTCATGCTTGAAGATATTGGCAAAATTTAGTGGGTGAAAAAGTGTGTGGATGATGCAAAATCCATAACCAGGTACATCTACAACCATTCATGAGTTTTAAACCTGATGAGAAAACACACCGAGGATAAAGAGCTTGTTCGATCAGCCATCACACAATTGAAACCAGCTTTCTTTCATTGCAATCCCTTGTTCAACAAAAATCGAACTTGAGGAAGATGTTTTCATGTGATGAATGGAATGCATCTCAGTGGAGCAAAAACGCTGAAAGGAAACAAATGATTGACCAAGTGTTTGACAGAAGATTTTGGTCAAATGCAAAAAAGATTGTGCGGGCCTCTTGTTAGAGTTTTGCAAATGGTGGATAGTGATAAACCTTCCATGGATTTTGTTTATGAAGTCATGGATCAAGCCAAGGAACAAATAAAGGAAGCATACGGGGATAAAATACATAAGTACATTCCTCTATGGAAAATCATTGATGAAAAATGGAACAAACAACTCCATAGACCTTTTCATGCAGTTGGCTACTACTTAAATCCAAGGTATGTAATTTTGGATTTCAATGCTCATTGCTTATAAGTTTTAACTTTTAACTTTTGTTGACTCAATGAATATGTTTTTGTTTTCTGAACTTTGAAGCTACCATTACACTATAAATTTTGAGGCTGATTGGGAGGTATTAGGGGGATTGTATAAAGGTATTGAGCACATGGCCGCAAATTCCAAACTCAAGATCAAATTCATAACAAGCTCTTGAATTTCAGTGAGAGTATTGATACTTGTTGACCGCTGTGTGTCACTACCCATAGCAGTACACCCCCTTTTTCTTCGCAAAATGGGACAACGCTTCATCGAGATGTTCGTGCCATTCGACAGTCATCGTCATTCTCTTGATCATATTAAGTTGTAAACTCAGTCTGCATTTTGATGTAAATAATCTTAGCAGAGCTGAGTCATGTATGTAAATTGCCTAGGTGGACCTAATTTTCTAGTGATAATCTTCATTCCGGAGGGTTTTTCGTCTCACCGATCCATGATCGGCAGAGTTTTCCTTCAACCTGACCCCAAAGCCGGAATGAATTTTATCACTAGAGTCTTAGGAGAATCCTAGTGTGTTGATCTGCTAGATTATGTTTGGTCGCAGAACTGGGTGGTTTATGAGGGTCTATGTCAAATGGGTTCTCCCCCTTGAGATGAGTAAAGTTGTAAAAGTAATGATGAAAAGTGTCTTGAAGGGTTAGGAAATGTTTAATCCCCTCAATGCGTCGTTAAGTCCTAGGTCCTAGGGAAATTTTTCCAAAAAAGCTATGTTGATGATCCATAATAAAAATAGATAAAAAATTAAAGAAATTAACAAAATAAATAAAATAAATAAAAAAAATAATAAAAAACAAAAAATAATAAAATAATAATATTTTGAGAATTTCAATTTTTTAATGCATTAAAAAATTCGACGGATGAAACTAAGAGATGTCTTGATCCTCATCGACGATCGAGATCGTTTCGACATGGATAACTCAAACTAGCCGTGGGGATTTTTTCCTTTAAATAGGGTGCTAGGGGTCATTTGAGATCATATTGGATCTGAGTCTTGTGTTGAAGAAGCTCTCTTGTAAACTTTTCTGGTGCTAATAAAGAAAGACTTTGGGGTCAAAAGCTTGCTGGTGTTACTCTCCTGAAGTGTTGTGAGCCATTTCATTTCTGCATATTTTATTTTTCAGCCATTAATAACAACTTAATGAAGAGTATTGTTGAGCATAGGTATCTTGTTCACATGCTAGGGTTTGAATGGTATTAGGGTTTCTGAAGTAATGGCAGGTATCTCCATTGTTTTTGGGATCTAGTACTGCTTTTTCTCTCTTTATTGACGGTTGAAGTTAGTTGTGCAGGAAAACCTCGAGATCAGTGGGAGTTTGGGGAAGTTCTCGGCTGAACCAGCCAACTCCCACAGGCATTTTTTGCAGAGCCCAGCTAGTTTTGATCCTGGGTTAATCATTTAGTTTGTGTTATTATTTGCCTGAGAGATTTCTTAAGCATTTTGTTAGCAAATCTGAAGTTTTCTGAAAATTATTTGGGGATCGTTGACAAATCTGGCTTTGTAGAGCTATAAATGTTTTTAAATTTTTGATCGGTTTGCAGGGTTTCATTTTAAATTTTTACATATATCTCCCTGGTTTTGTCTGCCATTTGTAGGTGGCAAGTCTGAGATAAATTTTTTGTGAAAAAATTTCAGGTGCAAGGTTGAGTTTTGTAGTGTCATTGCCCCACTGGCCAGGGGTTTTCAGGCAACGAAAAAGAGTGTGGGCATCAGGACTGGATAATTCCTTCAAGGCTGCGTGCTACGTCCTCCCTTCCAGCCGTCGAACGATTTTTTTTTACACCAGATCAAACGCAGTCATAAACTTCAGACCTGCTCGCAGACCTGCAAAATACGTTGAAACCAAATCGAAATTTTGATTGTCGTGGGTGTCAGCGTGGGTATTTCTCAACGTATATACTTTCCATCTGCTGCTGCCGCGTCCATCTCATATGATGTTGTAGACGTCCATACGCGTGCAAACCTGCAGACACAATACCATTTCGAATTTTCGTGGGTATCAGGTGCATATTTAAGCTTCTCCGCCTGCAAACAAACACAAAAAACGCATTCCACTCCTCAATCAGCTAGCTGTTACGCGTGATCTTGTTTCGGGCCAGGTATGCGGAAGACAATTTCTGCATGGTAAGATAGTCGTATGACAAAACTCCTTTGGTCAGGTTATAAAATCACGATTCAAGCTCACGTCTGTTCATTTTTTTTTTAGGGCGTGAAGGTTTTAGCATATAGTTCTTTTGTTTCATGCGTAGGTTGATCATAGAGTTTATAACCAAAAATCGATTTTGTTATTTAGTTCATGCGTTTAGCATAGGTAAATCGTTTGCATTTTTTTAAAGGGTTTGGTAAGTCACGTATTTTTTTTGTTTTAGTTTTATATATATGTAAAGTGTTATGTTTAGTTCGATATTAAATAAAATTTATAAAAAAAAAAAGGGTAACGTTTTAGGGTTTTAGTTAGGGTTTTGACTTTTTTTATTTTGTTTTTCTATAGTTTTTTTTAAGAATAGACTTTAATATTAATAGTTGTTAGTTTAGTTTGATAGTTTTAATTTTTCTTAGATTTTATTAATAAAACATCATTAAAAAAAAAACTATAAAACATAAAAGACAAATAAAAATTTCTTTAGGCTTTAGATTAAATTTTATTTTTTGTTTTAGTTTAGATTTTAAAATTTTATTTTATCCGAAAAACGCAAAAAAAATATTTATCGTGGAAAATTTTTGCCAGATTCAATCTTAGCTTGGGAATCCCATCATGTTCTATCTTTCTTGCTGAGGCTAAAATGTTGATGTGGGATTATTTGTTTATCTTTTATGTGATTTCGCATGCTTAAATGCAATCGCTGGTTAATGTGCAAGTTTACATGGTTGTATCTTTCGAAGTTTATTTCTCTTAAATTGCCAGATCATTGTTAAGAAACACTGTGATTTTACTGGATATCTTGCATTGTTCAAAGTTATTTGATGATAAAAGATTGTTGTGCACAGTTTACATTTCTGCAACATTTATTAAGTGATCGTTTTAGCATCAAACCCATAAGGCACTGGTCCATCAAATTAAACAAATCCATTTAGTGCTTTTCTCTTTCGTGTCTCCCAAACCAACTAGTTCACAGTTGGTCGTCCATCTCCTTTCAAGGTCTACCCCCCTTAGCCGCGGGAGACAGGCTTAAACGGAGGGATCGGGGATCAGAGTGACAGCCCCTAGTCTGAGCGTTGTCGTGACAATCTGTGCGACAACATTTTTTGGCGCCATTGCCAGGGACAAAGTTTTTCTATCCTTGGTCCTTTCCTTCCAAGCTTTACCGTGTTTCACTTCCTGTCCAGGAAGCGACTCCACCTCATATATTATCTTCAAGGGTGTATACTAGAAGACATCCAAGTAGTCTGTGCAATCCTGCTCCTTATCCTAAAAGGGCCCTCAGAGTACGATTACACAAACTCTCTTCTCGTACACTTCTTGTTAATCTCGGACAAGAAGCCCTCTCTGATATCCATCTACTTTTTACTCGTCCAGTTGAGCACGACATCATGGACATCTTCTCCCCATGTAACTTTGCTAATACTCCAAGTTATCCCAATGATACTCCAAAACATGGAATGGATAAATTGTCTATCTTTCAGGGAGACAACGTAATCAGTGCCAATTCGCATCTGAAAGCTTTTAGTTCATGGTTGGGGAAATACGCAAGGTCTGCTGATTTTAATCATGAGGATGTTAAAATGACCCTTTTTGTTCTAACTTTGGAGGGTGACGCTCTAGATTGGTTTACCGAAAAGCCTCAAAATTCATTTGATTCCTTACAATCGATTGTTAACGCCTTTAAAGAAAAATATGGGGGCAAACAAGAGGGAAGACACCTTGTAAAAGCTATCAGCATAATCAAAAAAAGAGAAAACGAAACTACTGAGGAATTTAATAAAAGGTTTAATGACATTATTAAAGAATTACCTCAAGATTATAAACCTACTGACAAGTCTCTTCGAGACTTTTACATCGATGCCTTTAGTCCTGAGCCATCTTATGAGTTAAGGCGTGCTAGACTTAATGATTATAGGGATTGCCAAGCCTTAGCTATCGAACTTGAAAAGGACAAGGCGGCATCTGGAAAATCTGAGATCCCAGGTTTCGACAGAGCTGCTACCAAAGTAAAAGAAACTAAAGGAAAAGCAGTTCAAGAACCTGAAAGTGAACTTGTTCTCAAGTTGCTTCAAAAAATTGAAACTATGGAAATTAATCATAATAAGGAGATAAACACTTTGCAGAATAGGTTGATTCAAATGGAAAGAACACAAACGCAAAATTTCCAGCCTCGAAATAATAATAATAGAAATAACAATTGGCAAAGGAAGGGTCAATCTAGTGAGCAGAGACCTCCTAATCCGTTAGCTAATTTGGTTGATAATGCTCCCCCTTACTGTTGGGTTTGTGATGCTCTTCATGAAGAGGCCACTTGTCCCATCGTTAGAAGAATTTTAGATAATGGAATGTTTGGAACAAGTGATCAAATAAATGTGGTAGGTAGCAAGTTCCCTTTGTCTATGAATGATTGGATGGAGGTCAAGGAAAAGAGTCGTGAAGTTATGAATCCTTCATCAGCTTTTAGTATAAATAACCTTGAAAATGAAGATGACATTTTGGCTAGGTTATATGGTGAAAAACCCTCTCTTGAGCAAATCCTGGAAATTGCTAGAGATAAGGGTTTGACCTATCAGAGAAGGGATAAAGATCAAAGCGGGAATCAAATTCCCCCTCGAACTTTTTTCGCTGTTGAAAACTCTGGATTAGATGTCGATTTGGGAAGCTGGTTTAACCATGCCAAAATCTGGGTTCCTGTCTCCGAGATTGCTAAGCCTAAAATCCCTTCCCAAAGAGACAAGTTGCTAAAAGCTATTCAAGCCCCTCAAGTAAATACTTCTCAACAGAAGACTCGCGAAGTTGACTATCATGATGCTCCCATATACTTGCAAAGCTTAGATGCTGATAACAAAGATCACCAGCCTTTCTTTATCACCTTGTTAATTAATGGATATAAATTGAATAATTGCATGTTGGATTCTGGTGCATCAGCTTGTGTAATGACTAAAAGGGTCATGGAACAGCTTAACTTAAGAGTTTCTAGACCTTACTATAACATCTGTGCCATGGATTCTAAGAAAATTAAAGTGCATGGTTTAATCAAAGATTTGCAAGTTCATTTATCAGTTTACCCAGACATCATGATTGTCATGGATATTGTTGTCGTGGATGTGCCTGATGCCTGGGGTATGCTATTATCCAGAAAGTGGGCCTCTGACCTAGGAGCAAGCATTCAAATGAATTGGTCATATGCTATGATTCCTTCTCCTAGGGGTGATGGTTTTGTAAGACTAAATAGAGAGCCCGAAAGAAAATTTCATGTCGAGGATCCTAAGAGGCCTCACAACGAGATAATCGAAGAGCAATCTGACATTGGGAACTATGCAATCATGTCTAACTTCATAATTCCTCCCGATGATAAGATTAAGGATCTCAAGGATAAAATTTGGTATATGTACCTCGATGGTGCAGCATCTAGGCACGGAAAAGGTGCTGGAATAGTGCTTAAATCTCCCCTTGATCACATTTTCAAGTTTGCATATCGATTAGAATTTGAAGCAACCAACAATGTCGCTGAATATGAGGCTATATTGTTGGGCCTTGAACTGGCAAAATCTTTGAAGATTAAGTTGCTTAGCATTAAGGGGGATTCTGATTTAGTTATCATGTAGCTTAAAAACAAATTTACATGCAAAAATCAAAGACTAAAGAACTATCGAAATGTTGTGTGGGATACTATGGAGCACTTTGATGCCCTCCACCTCGAAGCCATTCCGAGAGAGCAAAATAGTTTGGCAAATGAACTTGCTGTAGCTGCTACTACTTTCCAGTTATCTGATGAGCTAATTAAAGATAAGATCAAAATGGAAGTAATATTTAGACCATCTGTTCCAGATAACTCAGAGCATTGGCAGGTTTTCAATGATGAAAAGCAAGTCATTCGTTTTCTTAATAGTTTGGATGAGTTTGAAGGTTTCCGAATAGATTCTGAGGAGGATGGATCTTTAAATAATGAGCATATCATAAATCCTACTCCGAGGAATGTAGTTGCCTTAGAGCAACATTTTGATTGGCATGATGCCACGAAGCTGAGAGAAGAAAATAAGATGGATCCAGGCGAATATCTCGAAATAAACATTGGTACCTCTGAAAACCCAAAAATTGTTAAAATCGGTAAAGGTACTAGTGTGGAGGAAAGGAAAAGGTTAACTGATTTACTTCACGAATATCGAGATGTTTTAGCCTTTTCTTATGATGAATTAAAGGGCTATAGGGAAGATGTCATGGAACATACTATCCCCTTGAAAGATGAAAATGCTAAACCCTTTCGCCAGAAACTTAGGCAAATTAATCCTAAATTGGCCCCTTTAGTTCAAAAAGAGCTTGTGAAAATGCTTGCAGCGGGAATTATCGCTCAAACTAGGCATTCGACATGGTGTTCAAATTTGGTGATCGTTAGGAAAAAGAATGGTACGATAAGGCTTTGTGTCGATTTCCGAAACCTTAATCTAGCATGCAAGAAGGACAATTACCCTTTGCCAAACATGGAAAATTTGTTGCAAAGGGTAACTGGTTCTGGAATGATGTCGTTGCTAGATGGTTTTTCCGGGTACAATCAGGTATGGGTTAAAAAGGAAGATCGTCATAAAACCACATTCACCACACCATGGGGTACCTTTGAATACATCAGAACGCTGTTTGGATTAATAAATGCTGGGGCTACATTCCAAAGGGCAATGGATTATGCCTTCAAGGTATTAATCGGGAAATTTATTGAGATTTATCAAGATGATCTTACTGTTTTCTCTAAAGATGGTATCAGTCATGTAAATCATCTTAGGCAGGTTTTCGATAGATGTAGAGAATACGGGATTTCTTTGAATCCAGCTAAATCTGTTTTTGGGGTAACTAAAGGGAAATTACTGGGCCATATCACTTTTAAGGATGGAATCAAGATCGATCCTGAAAGAATGGAAGCAATTCAAAAGATTCCCCTACCTCATAATCTCAAAACCCTTCAATCTTTCCTTGGAAAGATAAATTTCATTAGAAGATTTATTCCAAATTACACAGAAATAGCTAAGCCTATTCAAAGCCTTCTAAAGAAAGATGCAAAATTTGTTTGGCAAGAAGATGGCAAAAGGGCTTTTCAAGAAATCAAATGTGCTATTGCAAGAGCTCCTGTCTTAGTCAGTCCCGATTACTCCAAGGATTTCATGATTTTTTCTTTCGCTTCCGAAGATACCATTGCTAGTGTCCTGCTTCAAAAGAATAAAGATGGTCACGAGCAACCCATTGCTTTCATGAGTAGAGCACTTCAAAATTCTGAATTGAAGTACAATACCATGGAAAAGCAATCTTATGCCTTGGTCAAGTCTCTAAAGCACTTCAAAACTTATGTGGGATATTCTAAAATCATTGCTTTCGTCCCACATTCTGCTGTCAAAG